>QOVD01002236.1:0-94131 GCA_003521225.1 Tuber microsphaerosporum
CCCCTCCTCCACACCCCCCCGGATCTCCAGGGTTTGCGCCGGGATCTTATGGGCAATCACCATTTGGCTCTACTGCCTACCAGCCCAGCTCTTTAAGTCACCAAACTTCTCTTTCTCAGGGGAACAAGTCTTATCTAACTAGGCCTGAAACGCATTACAACTCGGGCTCAGATAGCGATATTTCCGGTCCGGATCAGGTGGGACATCCCCTCCCAAGCCTTCCCAAGGGTCGACCGGAACCCCTGCAAAACGTGAGATACGGCCTTGCCGGCATGAACCCTTTACCCTCGCCACCTCCTCCGACACCACCCTCGCATGGGGCTTTTCGTCAGGGGCACGGTGTCGAAGATTCACGGTACCCACAAGCAAGACCGTTACCTCACGCACCTCACGGATTACACGACAAGGGGCGACAACGTGAAGAGCAAGAAGCAGCAGAAGAATTATACGCAGACGTCGAGGCATCATTAGCAGTGATGGAGAACAAACCACAGCAGGCGCCTGGCCGTCGACAGTCGCCGCATATTCCTATACATGACCGAAGTGACGATGGTCCAGCCCCTTTATTCGGCGGTGCTGGCCGAGTGCCTCACCCGCAAAACGGCTCGGGCCCTACCAATGGCCATCTTATGGCTGCCCAGACACAGTATTATTCGGGCGAGAGTGACGCAGAGGCCGCAGAGGGTTTAGCGATGATGAGACTCGCTGAGGCTCAAGAAGAAGAGAGGGAGCGAAGGGCGGTGGAGAACCCCTCGACACAAACACCTCCAGTGAGGACAGCCGAAGAGGCGGAGAGTGATAGCGACTTTGTCCCAGGGATGGATATGAGTATGTACGGTGGGTTTCCTGGAATGTCGGGCTTTTACGGTCCCGATTCATACGGTGGAAATAATGATATTCCGGTTCTACCAAGCCATAGGTCTGTTCCGCCCCCGCCGTCTGCGAGGGGTAATGATATGGGGCGTACGTCTAGTGCTGCTGGTTCGTCTTCTACGGCTCCAAGGCCTCAGGAGTATGTGATCCCGGATGACATGGATGTTCACCCATTTCCACAGTTTCAGAACGCTCGGGTGGATACTTGGGGAACTGGAGGGCTTGCGGAGCCATCTTCTCAGAGAAAGCCTATGTCATTTGACGAAGGAGATGAAGATGCCAATAGATCGGGGTCACAAAGTCCCTCGAAGCTGCAAAACGACTCGGATGATGATCTCCCAGAGCTATTTTACCATCCTCCTGCGGGCAGTGCTTACAATAGTCCGATTACTACAAGGCCTCTTCCGAGTCCGCCCTACAATGATTTCAGGGCGGCTGGTAGCTTGCCATATCCAGACGATACACCGCCGCCCCACCAGTACCAGCCTCCAGTTGCTAGTAGAGCACAAACGATGCGGCCATATGCTGCTCCTACTTCCCCCGAGGTCATCGGGCCTACAATGCCTGTTCTTGGACCTGGACCTCAATTCCCGAGATCCACGAGTATGTCTAGCCATACCAGCACTCCACCGACCATACCCCCAATTCGGTCCAAGACAGACGGGAAAGCGCATCCAGCACGCGGACACCGACAGTCGGCGCTTCCTCCTGGGGCTCAAACCCTTGCGGTCAATTCTGAGGAGCTCACACTCAATGACCTACCTCCTATACCCCTAACAAAGAAGTTCGACCCTAAGAAGCTGAGCAGTCGCGATTTCAAAAAGTGCCCAACACCATGGGCATTGAGCGCTATTCAAGCGTGGCTGAAGGAGATGACTGAGGGTGAACAGGATCTTAAGCAGCCCGCGGTGGAGGAAGGTATCGTGGCTTTATTCACGCATTACGTTCCCACTATGAATGTGGCAGATGCAGAGGCACTCGCGGTTAGAGTTGTCTCTGGAATGATAAAGGAGCGCGCTCTTGTCATAGACGAGGAATGGGTTAAGTTTGGAGATGGCGAAGTGTCTGGCGTTATTTTCCAGGTTACTGGTAACGGATGCTATGCTCCAAAATTGCATGAGATTGAGTGCCCTGGGAGATGTTATGCTTACCATTGCGCGAGGACGTTACGGAAGATTACGCTATCACAACATCCAGACGAACTGGACAAGAAGAAGGAGGACTGGGCTACTTTCTGGAAAGTCAAGAAGGAGGATATCGCTGAGATTAGTAAGAAGGAGATCGAGCGACAGAACAATTTGCACGAGATTGTGCAGACCGAGGATGAGTACATGGAGCATATGAGGGTTTTGAAAGTGTTATACCGTGACCCTATCGCAAATACTCAGCCGCCAATCATTAAACCCACCAGACTTGATAGTTTCGTCAAAGATGTGTTTGGTAAGGCTGATGCCGTGAGAAAGGTTTCTGAGGAGCACTTGCTCCCTCAGTTGAAGTTCCGACAGCGCGAGCAGGGCCCTTGGATCCTTGGGTTCAGTGATATATTCCGAGAATGGATTCGAAAGGCAAAGACTGCGTATCTAGAATATGCGGCAGCATTCCCGAAGGCGGATATGCTTGTTCGAAGAGAAGCCGAGCGAAACCTCCTTTTTAGACAGTTCCTCGAACAATGTCGACAAGACCCCCGATCTCGAAGATTGGATTGGGTTACTTTCCTGAAGGCGCCCATCACTCGATTGCAAAGATACTCCCTATTACTTTTCACGGTGTTGAAACACACAGTTATTGAGGGCGAGGAGAAAGAGATACTCCAGAAAGCTATCGAAGAGATCAAGGCGGTGACGTTGGAGTGTGATACGCGCGTCGATGAGATGAGCAAACGTGTGGCGCTTTGGGAACTGGATACAAGATTGATGATGAGGCAATGGGACGTGGACCTTAGACTCGACGAGAAGGGCAGAGAATTGGTCTTCCAGGGAGATTTGCAGAGAAATGGGAATAACAGATTTACATGGCTAGAGACTCATGCAATCTTGTTTGATCATTATCTAGTGTTGGCAAAGACTACGATGCAAAAGGATGCGCATGGTGGAGCCAAGCATGGGAGGTACGACGTTTCTAGAATGGTAGGTGCCCGCTGTTCGTCGGTGGTGAAGATAATTGCATCTAACGATTTGTAGCCAATCCCTATGGATTTGCTTGTATTGGAAAGCACCAATGACGAGCCAGTTGTCAGAAGCACGGCAAACAGACTTGGTATCGGAGGCCCTACGGCAGCAAAGGATAAGAATGATCAAAAGTCCGGCAGACACAACACTGTGGGCCCGGGCCCTGGCCCTGGAACACTCCCACATTCTAATACTGGTTTATCTACTACTTCTACCAATACCGCTCCCGGTAGACTGGTCACCGCCTTACCAGATCGCAGCGCAAGCGACGACCGAGTGATGTATCCTTTCCGCATCAAGCATCTTGGAAACCGCTCCTTCAAGGCGGATGACAATACCTACATCCTATATGCCCCAACCCAGCAGAATCGTATGGACTGGTGCGAGAAGATTATCCAAGCCAAGGAACGCCATGCGCAGAGTCTTCATGCACAGAATGCCGAGCCTTTCCGATTAAAGGTTATGGCGGATACTGCCTTTGGATACGAAGCTACTGCACAATCGGGACCTAAGCCGATTATTGTCCGGGGCACCCCTCTTGATCGTGCTATCGGTGAGGTCGAGAAGATGTACGAGAAGGCGCCAGGACCAAAGCCGAGCGTCATCTGTAGAGCAAGTGTCAATTGTGCGACTGCTTTTACGGTTAATTATGAGAGAGAGATGATAGCCATTGGAACGGATTCCGGTGTTTTCACGGCAGATGCTAAGAACCCTCGAGGTTGGCAACGGGTAGGTTGTCTCTCATATATTCGTGAATTATTGTGCTAACATGTGATAGTCTATCAACCTCACCAAAGTGACTCAAATCGCTGTCCTCGAAGACTTTAGTCTCTTCCTTGTCCTGTCAGACAAATCCCTAATAGCCTACCATTTGGACGTTGTAATTCCGCCACCTGGCGCCTCCCCAGACGCCGCCGTCAAGCAACGCCCACCGCAGAAACTCTCAGGCGGAAAGGACGTCGGCTTCTTCGCGACCGGCCGGATGAAAGAGCGCAGTCTAGTGTTCTACAAGAAGCGCGAAGGTCTCTCGTCAACATTTAAAGTCCTTGAACCTGTATTCCAAAAAGCGCCCGAGAAGAAGTCTCGCTTCTCACGGAAGGGTACCACCGGCTTCTTCCAGGAATTCGACGAGTTCTATATCCCGACAGACTGCTACGGGATTAACCTTTTCCACTCGTCACTCGCTATTCAGACTAGCAAGGGATTTGAAGTCATGACCTTAGACAAGAAGGTGGCCTGGTCCGTACCGGAGCTTAAAGCCTCGCACGTTACTCTCATCGCCAATCGGCTACAAGGTCAGAAACCCCTAGGCATGTTCCGTCTTTCAGATATCGAATTCTTGCTTTGCTATGAAGGTAACCTCCCCTCCCCCCCCATCGCATCCCAAAGCTAACAAAGCAGAATGCGCCGTCTACGTCAACAAACATGGCGACATCTCTCGAAGCGTAATCATGGAATTCGTCGGCAAGGCCAAGTCCGTCGCCATTTACGGCCCCTACATCCTCATCTTCGACAACGACTTTGTTGAAATCAGGAACGCTGACAACGGTCGCCTGCGCCAGGTCATCGCGAGCAGGGACTGTCGGTGCATTGACGATGCCCAGTGCGGTGGCAGCGCCGGGACCAGGAGTATTAAAGTTGCCATGGCACACCCTGAAGTTGAAGGGAGGCAGCTGGTTGTTGAATTGTTGGTTAATGAAGGACAGGAGGATTAGCAGTAATAGTGGGAGGGAGAGGAGCGGGAAGGGATGTATATATTTGAAGTGTTGGGAGGGTGATTCATTTCTATTTCTATTTCTCCTCTCTTTTCCCTTTTTCTTCTTTCTTCCCGGATATCTCTTCTTGACACTTTGTCTTACCCTTTCCCTTCTACACCAACCTTCATCTTCAAATCTCGTCCGACCTGTTTCGTGTGTTCGTATCTGAATGCGGGCGTTTTTATTTTCTATTTTTCTCTGCTAGCTTCGGTATTCCCGGTTTTTATTTTTTGCGCTGCGTTTGCTGGTTGGTTGATCGGTTGGTTGATATCCTGCATTGAATTGGGTTTGTGATGAATTTTATTCTGAGAATGTTTGCTATGATTTGGTTCGAGTAGTTTTTTGTGGGGTTTTTCCTTTCAAGGGAGATTAAAATCGATGTGCGCTACTGGTTTGTTCCGAGGCATGGGATGCAAGTATGTTATCTGTTGATTGCGGTGAGTTTGTATATTGGGTGAGGCCTGGGCAGCTCGTATCTGTAGGTTCAGATTCGAGCGATAAAACAAATTTGCTATTAGTAGGACTTAAGCTACATACTTTTGACAGCTATGCATGTTGGAGGGCACATATTCAACCCATCCACTATCCATCCATCTGTCACAAATCTAAAAGGACTTCTTCACGGACGTGCTACCATAATCCGTTCCCACAAAGTTACTTCCCCTTCCCATCGTCCTCCACCGAAGTATCAGACCCAGACTCACTCTCGACCCCCGGAATCTCCCAGGCAATCCTAGGCAATGGGTCATTCCCCAGACTAGGCGCAACATCACTAATCCTCTCCATTGATCCCAGAATACTCATATGGCTTCTCGCATCTTTATCATCACTCTCATCGCTCTCCCTGTCTGCAAACCCAGCATAGGGTGCTAGGGGTATACCTGGAATATCCCACGGGGTTGTCTCACCTTCTCCAACCTCCTCTACGGCCACCATATTCTTCTTTTTCCCTTTTTGCCTCTTCTTGTTCTCGTGAACAAAAGCCGGATTGACAAATCCCCCTTCCTCATCCCTTGGTGGGCCAAACGGATTCCTGCCCTTCTTATCGCGAAGGAATAGCCTGAAGGATGGCAAGCAGCAGGCAATTATAGCCGCAGACTGCTCTACCATAGACCATATCGCGGCTTTCTGCTTCCATCCGTAGCGCTGGATATAGTCGTCCCAATACGGGAGAATTATTGCCACGCGGGCTATTCCACCAATTATACTGATGCTGCCGATTAGTATCACAAACGCGAAGCCGGCGGCTTCGCGGCGCTGCATGTGTACGCTTCGGAGGAGGATTAGGGAGAAGAATAACACTGCGGATTAATAGGGTTAGTATGCGAGAGGGATTGAGAGGGGGGGGAGAGGGACGAACAGAAGAGGTCGGTACTAATGTTGAAAGAAAAGTGGATTGCTAAGATTGGGAGGTCGAGATACATGCAATATTGCGGGTCCATTGGGATAACTACTTCCCTGAGTAGTTATGATTTATTAATCAGCAAGTCCCAAGAAGAATGGCAGGGCAGGTAGGAAACAGACCAGGTCCTACTCAAGGGCCTACACCACATCAAGTTGATAATCACCACTGCAACCCAAGTCGCACCTGTGAAAATCGTAGCCAGAAGGAGAGCCTTCCTCATCCCCTTATTAAGTTTCTCTCCCAAAGCAAAATACATCGCCAGAAATGATGCTTTTGCCGACCAAACCGCGGAGTAGTAGCAGACTGTAATGCCGACTGTATACTTCATGTACTTTGCCATATCCTGCTTCGAAAGTGCCAGAAATGGGATTAGTTCTTCCAGTGGACCTTCCGCCTCTGCCTCGGCTTTTATGTCGAGAAATGTGAGGAGTGTCATAAGGATTACTCCAATGGTAGTCCAGAACTGTGAGAGGAATATTAGGTAGTCTGGTGGCGCCATTTTGCTCTTGACCTTGAACTTGCGGATCCAGAAGCGGAAAGAGACGAAGGAACCTTGGACTATGAATTGACCCCATATTATGCCCTAGCGGATGTTAGATTAAGTTCCATAAGCAATGGGAAGGAAAGGAGAGGAGGTATATACCAGCATGGCGGGAGATGGAACAGCCATCGTGGCGACTAAAGTGATATATATGATGGAGCGAGTATAGATATATGGATGGTACTAAGGATGCACAGGAGAAAAAGCCCGGCAGGTTGAAATAATCATCTGTCCCGAGAACGTGATATAGAGAAGGTAGATGTCTCATTCTAAGGAATTTGCGTAGAAGATCCTTGAGAGCATTGAAGATGGAATTTCCCAGGAGTCCGGCCTAGATCTTAGAAATTTCTTCTCTGAAATATACTATGGGGTCTTAAAACGTTGTGGTCAGAAAGAAAGCCTATCCCGTGAGTGCCGAGAGCAGGCCATATTATTCTCCTGGGAATATACCGTTTGCGGGAAAGGATATATACCCGCGAAGGTTAAGGTTGACTCTTTGTCTGGGGAAATTAGGCTTTTTCGCAGAGTTGTGCGTGAGACACTGCCGAAGCCAATTGTGTTAGATTGCGGGAAATGTTTAGAGTATTTATGATACGTATGTTTAAATATCAGGGACAAACTGGTACGATATTGGTATCGTTATCTACTCTCCGGTTGTATCATGTCAACCTGATCGTAAAGTTGTCACACACCTCCGTCCGCTACAATACGGGTATAATTGTACGCAAGATCACAACAAATCACTCGCATTCTGCCTTGGCCCTACATACTGCCGCTGCCAGTGTTTCACCGCATACCGGTAGAGCATCGCAGCGCTTGGCACGAGCGCTTCTAGATCACCGTGCCGCGCAGATACTGTACTGCTTATGGTGGTTGATAATGTTTATTGATGGGGGTGGTACCCAGGGGGTGGGAGGGTACCCAGGGGGTGGGAGGTTGTAGGGCTTGTCTTTGATAGGGGCTTCTGGCAATGGAGTGTGCCGCGCGAGGGCAGTTATGTTCTGGAAGGTTTTCTGAGGCACTTTTTATTGTTCTTTTTCACGGTCTTATGTTGCGATAAAGTACAGCAACAGCAGTGAGTAGGAGCAGGCGTGGGGGATTGGGAATTGGTGGTCTAATGGTATGATAATAACCATGACAAGAGCATACAATATAGTCAAGAATTGAAGAGAGGCAGCGCCTAGCCTTAACCTTTAAGCTCACTTAGCGAAGAGTTCTTAGTGCATAAATTTAAGGCTTGTATTTACTTTCTCACTTCCTAGTCAGGGTTCTTTCTATGAACGGTACACACTCTGAGTCCTGTATCCCCGTTCAATCTTAGAGGCTCTTGAATTCGGTGCAATTTTTCTGTTTTCTGTGATCTAATTTGGGATCTTATATTTGTTTATACATGGGGCTAACCTCTACTTGGCCCGGACCCTGGGTGTTGGTCAGGGAATTGAAGGTAGTAGAGGGCTTCGTTTCCGTATTTCTAAGTCATCTTAACTGCTCTTTGGCTACCACTTACAGTAGGCACATGGAGTTGAAAGCCCCGATATTCGCTATTTTGCAGTTGTGCGGTTGTCCAGTTATTGTATCATACCAACCTCCAAGTACTCAACCCTAGTCACCCTCCCCTAATACCTTTCTAACGGTGCAGTGGTGGCTTTTCACTTAGGCGGTCCTTTGCCATGTTTACCCTGTATCCTATATAGACTCCTCTAGGTTGTTTCTTGGCAGACTTCTATCACGTATATAAATCCTGGTAGCAGCGCTCCCTTCCAAGACCAACCCACTCCAGTCCTCCAGAAAACACAACAGCCAAGGAGCCTCTTCCATCTCTCCCCTACTCACGTCAATTCCCCTGGCCAGCTGTGTCTTGCTCCTCACCAACAACTAGCCGGCTGCCTGACCACCGTCCGGGGAACTTCCTACTCTCCCACCCTCTGCCCAAATAGCAGCATACAGGTAGGTCTCCTACTAACCTTCCTGTTTAAAAATATGTTGAAAGAAAAAAGGAAAGAGTAACTAACTGAACATTTGCCCAACAGTGGATCTTTCTGTAGCGGCACTTCCATGCCCTCTGATTGAGAAACTGTGTGCTGCTGTGGCAGTTTTCTAATTTCATCCCTCCACCTTTACTCATACTCCGTCTTTCCCTCTCACCTCACATGGGAGAGGACGATCTTCCCACTATATCTGTGCCTTAAAGCGAGGTTTTAAAATAGGACATAGAGCACAGAGTAATCAATTGGAAGTGAGTGTTTTCTACAGGTTGACTACTCACATTGAAGTATGCAATTTCCCTCAAAGCACTGCCCTAAGTGCATGTAAGTCTTGAGCTCTATTTATCATACTCGGCCCATAATGCTTTAAATACACATTAGCTAACATATTCCTACTTATTAGTCCACAGCCAATACTGGTCAAAATACTACATCACCACCTCTAAAGCCAGCCCTTGGGCCGGTTGGGAGGTGGTGATCTACTCTAAGGTTAGAGATGATGCTGTCTTCTTATGCACTGGAATGACATTACTCGACTTCTCCTTCACTTTCTTATTCCTATTTTTCGCTTTTCCTCTAGATCTTCCCTTACTAACTCAGCTACCGATCAGAGTAGTGTTCAGCCATCTTTATCCACAGTGTCAGAGATTATACTTTCTGCTTTGAGATAGAATTGGCATTTCTACGGCTATTCAAGATGTCTTGTGCAAGTTGGAAGACCTCCTGAGAACTTATGATGGGGATATGGGTTATTTTCCTCACCCTATAATAGCTTCCACTTTGGGAGTAAGCGAGACAGAGAAGGCGGAGAAGGAGGGAGCAGTACTATTAATCCTTCCCTATCTGCCCCTTCTCGCCCTCTCCCAAAACAGCAGTGGGGACACGCACCACTTCCACCCACCAGAAACAAAAATAAAACTCGATAACATTTCACCTTCTCTATGTTCCAATTACCGCCCTCATTTATCCTACCTAATTCAGATCGTCCCATTCTACCTGTGGTACAGTATTCGTCCCAGAGGCCCCAAAAGAGCGAGCAAGGGGTCCTGTAAGCAATACAATAATAATAAATAACATTTCCTCCATCCCTCTACTTCTTTTCAAGCTTCGTGAGTCCTCCCTTGCAATCTATATCTTATTTCTCATCAATATTAATAATATATCTAGGAAATATCGTAATAGTGCCCTATGGCATGCAATTGTGTTTTTAGTCTTTGTCAATACTATTACTTGTGTACTGTAGTGGTACTTTGTAACTGGTACAGGTACCTGAGTTACTATGTTTTATGTTTGATTTCGAGTATCGTTTGATACTCAGTATGTTTTATGTTTGGTTTCGAGTATCGTTTGATACTCAGTATGTTTTATGTTTGGTTTCGAGTATCGTTTGATACTTAGTATGTTTTATGTTTGGTTTCAAGTATCGTTTGATATTTAGTATGTTTAGGTTTGATACCTAAGGAGTTTCAAGGCTGCCACTTTTCGGAGCCTTATTATTATTGTTAGCAAGGCACGGGATTGCCTGACAAGTGTATTTAAGACCTGCTATTCTACGGACTTAGAGAAGGCAGACTTCGACAGACAGAGTTTTCAATATACTTGGTTGAACAGTTACTTCTTCAGTTCGCTTCGAGAATCTTAGTATTCACTTAGGTTTACCAAACGCCTACTATTAGGAACTACTTAGTAGTTGCGATATAGTAAGAAGTTTGTTACAACAACTTAGTCTAAGCCTCCGGTACTTAGTCTCGTTAGATACCGCATTTTGGTATAGAGACTGTATCGTTATCCTATCAACATACGGCACCACCCCGTTGGGCCGTTACATACTTAGTGGGGTGGTTTTTCACCACCCGACCAAATCCAACAAAACTGAGACCAGGTTACGAAGGCGATGACAACCGCAAGATCCTCCTGGGCAAGGGGTGGGACTAAAGAGCGGGAACATGACCCCGACTTTAATCAATTTTTTCACTTTTAATTTTTCTTAATTTTAGAGTCGGGCTGGGGAAGGGAAAGTTTTTGTGGATATGGTGGGTGGCTGGTTGGTAGACTGGTCGGTTGTGGCGGGTCTGCCCCTTTTTGAATAGTAATCAATGAATTAAATTTACCGTATCCCTTAGTCTACTGAAACACTCGTAAAATCTCTCTTATGCATTAGTGCGAGGAAGTTAGCCTATTGTAGCTAGCAACCCATGTGACTTCGGACTACATTACTTAATCGGCCAGCCCAATCTCAATAGATTTCTTGAGTACTCTCCCAAGATAACGGAAGTCATGTCAGCTAAACGATCCCGCAAACCTCTTTCTGCATACAGTTCAAATGTCAATCCTACTGCGAAACGGGCCAAAACAGCTACCAGCTCTGGGTCTAATGTTAATAATCCGACAACCTTTGATCCTATGAGATATACCAAGCATGCAATGGATCCCTGATTACCCCTTGATATCAGCCTAACACCAGCAGCTATTTTTGGCCTATTTTGGAACCATACAATAATTGGGAAGCTGGTTCGAGCGACAAATGCTTATGCGAGAGAGAAAAAGACTTCCTCACGGCAATGGCTTCACCCTATCTCTGTACCAAAGTTTGGAAGATTTCTAGGAATCACAATCCTAATAGGCCTTACTCGGCTAGGAAAAATTAGTCGCTATTGGTCCCATGGTATTGTTTCAGCCAGGACCTCTATGAGTTTTAATCGTTACTGTCCAATTAAGCGATTTATCCATATCTCAATGCCTGAGGATACGGTCTCTTTATCGAGATGCAACTGGTGGAAAAAGCTTGAGCCGCTCAATAGCCATCTTCAACTTCAAAGTCAGAGTTTAGTAGTTCCAGGTACTCATCTATTGATAGATGAAATGATAGTACCATTTACTGGTCGAAGCTTTCATACAGTTTGGATCCCAAGCAAGCCACTTCCGGTAGGCTATAAAGTAATAGCTTTATGCTGTGGTGGATATACGATAGATTGGATGCTTACCTCACGGACTGAATCTTTTGCTGAACTTCAGAGGAAACCAGAACTCTCACCAACATGCTCAGCAGTTTTACAGCTGTGTCGCACTCTAGAAACTAATACATATAACTTTATAGTATATACAGATAATGGATTTTCTACAATTCCACTATTTCAGACATTGCGAGAAAAAGGAATTGGTGCATGTGGCACTACTAGGGTTAACAAGGTAGATTACCCTTCTGCCCTTGAGGAATACAGCCTACTGGAATGGAATTCGATTGATAGCTCTGCGGTCGGCCTACCTCCCAATCAAGTTTTATGCTTTTGCTGGATGGAAAACAATATTGTAAGAATGCTTACAACAGTACATCCATGGAACAAAGTTACAAGAAGCCTTCTGCGAAAACCTCGAAAAACTAGCACTAATACTGTTCTTGTCCGAAAAGCCTTTGAAGATCATGACTAAGAGGCCTTCTTTATCCAGACAGCAATCGATGACTATAACCACTATATGGGTGATGTCGACATTGCTGACCAGCAGCGGGCAGGTACTACCCCTACCACAAATAGCATAATAGAACAATATCGCTGATAGAGCAATGCCACATCTTTAGAAAAATTAAATCTATTCATTAAAATAGTATACTAACTATTACTCAATAGGATTCACCACACACCACGTGCCCGGTGTAATTGGCTAGCCATTCTATATTTTTTCCTAGATATATCTGCTACAAATGCACATATTTTGTTAAATCTCGCTCAGACCAAGTAGCTTAATCAATTGCTAGATTCTGGGCAATTGAGGAAGCAAGATATACTATCTCACCCATTAGGTCGACCAATTCCTGCTGCAGAGTTTAAGCATGCACTATTCAAAAACCTTTCAGATAAAGGTCCAAAGCTGCACCCTAAACACTTGAGATTTATTTCTAGAGGATATCATTCAAAGCGGCACTATCAATTAAAAACCCCCGTATCTATTTTACAAAAAACCGAACTTTGCATACTCCGTGGGTCAGTGAAGCAGTTATTGGGTATCAATCTAATACTGATAGACTACATTATCTGGAGTGCATGGAAAAGCGTCGTGAGTGTTCTATCTGCCGATATGATTTCCGAAATGGAAAAACGGATGGTCGCTGTCGCCCTAAACTTACACACTTTGAGTGTCGTATCTCCTCACCACCAAGTGCACTGTGCGGACCTGATATGCAGTGCTTCTCTCGGTGGCATGGTTTGCTAGAGCTCTGCTAGACAGTTTAACACTTGCTTCTATTCAGGTTATAGACTACTAGCTATTAGGTCAGATCATTTATCCTTTAAAATATACTACTAGTATCTCAGAGAATCACGGCAGGTCCCTACAATTCTCTCCTACTACCTCTTGGATTGCGAATTGGGCATCGGTTTGACAGTTGTACAGATATGCCGCTCTTTGGGTATGACACTAGAAGATAAATAGTCATATGGTGTTTTCATTTTTGAATTTAGTTCACAGTTTCACAATGCTTTTTTTTTTTCTTCTTATTTTCACCTTTATACTAGAAACGATTATACACATAGAGTTCAGGCTTCAGGGAGCATGGTTTATTCAGTGTTTTTTGGATTGGTTTAAGCTATAGAATAATACTCTCCATTGAAACCCACTCGCTTAACTTCATATATGCAGATATGAGAATTCAAGCGTAAATATCAGCACCCATGCCATTGATATCACTCAAATGCCAAGGAGCTATTTGGCAGCGCTAATGTATGAGAGAGATTTTACGAGTGTCTCAGTAGACTAAGGGATAGTGCAAGAATGGATAAGTGTAAACCAGATTTAAAGCTCTTTTCAAACCAGGATAGAGAAGCCAAAACTAGTCCAAATGAAATAAAAAAAACATAGAAATGTAGAGAATAAGAATCAGAATAAAAGTATGGGTTTTTTATTTCCAGGCAAGATATAGGGAGATGGGTATCCTCATTTGAAAAAGGAAGAATTAGGTGATGATTCCAGGTCTTGGCAGAATAATGCAACATATAAAAGTATGACTAAGCATAAATTTGTGGCTGGTAGTGCTGCACAAATGGCAAAATACATACCCAGCAAATGATGCGAGCTTATTGTGAAGGCATAGCCTATAGCACAGCTAATTTTAAGGAGAAGGTGACTAAAACTTATAGAAGTCATCGACGAGTCTCAAACTCACAACATGTCATACTCAATTAAGATGTATAATACTTCTCATTACATAATAATTTCAAAGTCATCATATTCTATCACTCACTGGCTTGGCAAATTTGTAGCACAGCCACTGTTGCATTAGTCTGTGCCACTTGGTTTACACTCTTGCATTCTTGAACCATAGTGGATGATTGGTTGGTTGGTTATCGGGGGATGCCATGCGAGTGATACATTGTGAAAGTGAGTGTGGTCAACTGATTACGGGAACAGGAGGGGAGGAGAGGGTTGTATGTTCCTACGAACGTGTCCATTTACTACCTAATTTAGGTAATTATCTAACGCTACGGGTACATCCCATCTAACTAAATCCATAATATCGGAATCACCCCCTCTTCTATCCCCCCGTCTACTCCACTAACCACCCACCACTACTTCCAACTCTTCCCAAAACCTCAATCCCACCGCCGAACCCCTCCTCCCAGACTCTAACAGCGCTCCTAACACACCCTTCGAGCAAAACCATCCCATCCCAGCACCATCCACCCACAATCCAAACCCCTTCATTGCCATTGCTCCACTCTTCCCCTCCCTATCGCCACCGTCTAAGAGCGCATTAACAATCTTCCTACTCTCCGGCGTCCTCAGCACCCTCGTATACCCACCCCCATGACTACTTTATCCTTCCCTGGCACCAATTGCGGCGTCGTGCTAACCATGACCCCAGCATGTACCTCGGTAGCACTAGTGTGCGTCTTTGTCGTCGTAAGCTGTATCGCGACGTGGTCTTTCGCTCTGGAGAAAGACCGGGAGAGGCGAGCGTACGAGGGTGTGAGTACCGTGCTGTCAGTATGCGCATAGACTTTCACCTTAACGGTCGGTATCTGCGATAGTGACTGCGCCAACGGGGCGTATATTCCCGCGACGGCGTCAGGCGGTATAGCAAAGATCACCGCGTCCGCTATCTCTTCCTCCCCACCGTCGCCGTACCAACTTATGCTGAGGGCGCGGGGGGTCTTGTGGACCCTGTTAATGTGGCGGTTCAGCCAGATGGGGACATCATGAAGAAGTTGTTGCCGGATAACACTAACACCACCGCTCACAACGTAGTGTCTGCGAAAGAGCGGCGCGCGACGGTAGGTTATCAAGTCCCGGGCTGGGGATGCGAGTAATTCTGCTGAACTGTAGGTTCCTACGGCGCTGAAGATTGGTAGGAAGTAGCCCTTTACCACCCATTCTGGTAAGAGGCTTCGATCCAGCCAGGATGATAGTGTTTCGTCCTCACCTGGATAGAGAAGCAAGATGCAAAGGGTGAAGTATATGTACGCCAGGTACAGTATTATCAATGTCGTGATGTGGGAGAGCAGGCTGACACCCGGTATGGGCGCGGGGAGGGCATGGAAGTTGCTGGGGTGCATGTAGTAGGTTTTTGGTCGGGATTGGGCGGAGGAGAGGGTGGTGAAGATGTAGGTGAATTTTTGCTACCGGATTGGGAGGTTCAAGTGTTTGTATAGGGCGTGTAATGTCCTATAATAGTTTTTTGAAAAAGTCCGCATGGGAATGTCGGTTTCGAGGCTTGTGGGGAGGGTGGTTGCGTCTAGTGATGGATGGGAGCCCTATATCCGTTCATTTGGTTAGCAGGGAAGGCGGGCAGGATGAAGGGAATGGAGAGGTAAAGTACGGATTCGAAGATTTCAACATTGTATTCGCATTTTGGATAATTGTGGATGAGATATGCTGCTGTCAGCCCTGCTAAACCTAAGCCGATCACTATCGCTCGTTTCTTCCGGCATTGTTGGGCTGTCATGGCGAACTTGTGATTCTGCTGTACGATAGCACAGGTGTAAGGAGAATATGGCGCAAGTTCTACTGCAGAAAGCAGAAGGAAGGGGAAAAGGGGCGGGAAAGAAGGAACGAAGGTATCTTTCTCGTCATAATTTTTTTCTTTTCCTCACACCCATAACTTCGGTAACCTAAGTTGTGACGATACTACAGTATGGTATGTTTTCACCCGGTATAATGCAGTCAATGTTGCGAGGAGGGCCTTCAGTGATCGAAGGGGTGCTAGCATCGAATCAGAGCTTCCGAAAATGGGTACCGGTATTCAAGGGTATTCTTTAATGACCTAGTAAACACAGATAGTAGGAAATTTATTGCCCAGAAGGGAGAGAAAAGTAGATTACAAAATGTTCCAGCACAAGCCATGATCCTACCATAGCTGTTTCATTGGCGAATTTGAACCCAATACGGTATGCCCTCCATCCCTGCCGAACACCTGAAAGACTGGAAATATTGGCCTGCCGTAGAAACTTGAATAATCGAACCTTGTGCTCTGTCGTTGGAATTACCTCCTCTGGTAAGGTTTGGTGCTTCTTTTGCTTTTTTTTTGCTTCTCGGGGGGCTGAGCAACTCGGCTTTTACTAGGTTTCCCGCCCCTTTCTAAAGCAGGTAATTCTTGACTACATAGCACTGGTTCAATTATTCGTGTTTCTACGGTATAGGAAAAAGGTTAGCATTAGCATATCAGCAGAATGATTGGGAAATGCATACTTCATTATGAGTACTAGTTTATTTCTACCGCACTTTTTGCTTCCTCTACCCTCAAATATCATTGTCCTCCGTTTTTTATCTTATGATCCCTCGATTCGAAGAGCAGGCCCCAACTCCTTCGATAGTTCTCCAATATAACCCCTCTCCCCCTCAATTCTAACACTGAAGGCAGCTGCACTTCTATTCTGCTTTCCAAACCTTTTCACATCCTCTCCGAGAGGGACAACCTTGGCATGCTAGCTTCAACGAGATCGCTGATGCGAGCTGACGGTGTGCTCTTCCAGTACCCCTTTCCCTCTCTCACTGTGTTCGTGAGTGCGCTCGCACTGTACTGGTACTTCTCCAAGACACTATAAGTTTTGGGAGCCTTGAGACAAAATACAGTATGTTGGCACATGTTAGCCAGAAATTCGTATTGTTCGGCTTGGCACGACTTCTGTGATAAGTTAATACCTGTAGGGGGATTCCGGCTATGGCCAAATTGGAAATCACGCACGGTACGAGTAAGGGGAAAGTGTTGAGAGTGGTTGGTTGGAAGGGAGAGTCTTGATCCTCGTGGGTGTGTGCTTGGTTGTGGTGATGATTTGTTTTCATGTTGGGGAAAGTTTTTTTTTTTTGTTAAATCCTCGGTTTATTTGTAACTAACTACGGGAAAATCCATGGCATATAACCTAAGTAATGGCCTGAAAACCCAAAAACAAAAGAAACTTCTTCGCCCCCAAAATAACAATTTAACGATTAAAAATCACCTCCACTCAAAACATTTATTGAAAAAACAATTTTTAAAGAATTATGAAGCCAGCTCGGCATTTCTGGTAAAAGGAAAAACTCCCATCCTCGTCGGAAAATTTATCCTATTTTTGATTATGTAAGAAGCAAAACCCTCCATTAACTTCCTTCCTTTCTTTCTGTTCTTCCATAGATCGGACTTGGGGTCTATGTCGAACGTTTCCATCGGTATACAGTGCCTTTCCCCGGCCAAATACGGGCATCGCACAACATGTTGCATCGTTTCTGGTTCGCTCTTGCACCTAGGGCACAATGGATCTATGTCCTGATTCGACCAGTTGGTTTGCGCGTTGAGATAGCTCTTGTTGGCCCTCATCTGGTGTATTCGTCCTGCCACAAACTTGGGGAGGAGCATGAAGTTCCAGCATTCCCTGTATGGCGGCCTGTATTGGTAGTATGGGGGGTAGGGTTCCCTAGTCCATTTTTCTTGCATTCTCTTGCGTACCGACTCTTTAGCCTCCGCGTGCCTTCTGGCGTCGTCTGGCGTTACCTGTACCAAACGTGTGGGTCGTAGCAGCATGTCTTTTCCGGATATGTCCTCGGTAGCCAGCGCTGCTATTTCGTCTATTGGTAGTCTGACCTGAGCTGTTGTCGTGCAGCTAGAGCTCCACATTTTAGGTCTCATCCCACCTTTATTCATATCGAAAGCTGCCCTATGGTTGGTCTCAAACCTGAAGTCCCTTTTGAGGGGAATGCTTTGGGGAAACATGGCCGTGGCGATGTTGTTTTCGGGGACGGCTGTCGCTATACAGACTGCTGTCATTCTCCTTGCTTGTTCTGTGTATATCTCAATTGGGGCCAGGCAGGCCTCAGCCGATAGTACCGTTGTATTTGTAGCGTAAAACCCATTCGTGATCCAGCGTGAAACTCTGTTCCAGAAGGTTTGCATCTTTCTCATCATCGTCTTTGAGGGGGTTAGAAACTCCGCCCCATAAAGCATAGTTGGTAGAAGTATCCCCTTGGCCAGTCTTCGAGCCCCATATGGGGACAGGCCCCCTCCGGGTAGCGATAGTCTTTGAAATCTCCAAAACGCAGCTTGAGCTAGAGCGAGCCGTTTGGTGAAGTGAGGTGATGTTTCTCCGTTGTCCGTCAGCCAGTACCCAAGCCATCTCACCACTTGTCCTGCCAGTCGAACCACGTGTGCCTGTATCGTTACATTGGAGTCTGCTCTTTCTCCTTTCTCTTTCTTCTTCCTCCAATCCATAAGTTCAGTTTTTGCTACCCTGAAAGAGAGGCCAATCGCTTGGGCCGCGGTCACCATTTCTGCTGCCCTCTCCTCCAGACTGCGTGCATTCCTTTCCCATGAGTGTGATGCTACCGTAATTTGTAAGTCATCCACGTAAGACGTTGTGAAAAACTCGCCAGGATCTCCCTTCAGGTGTAGCGAGCTCACGTATATTATGAACAATAAGGGAGATAGGGGCAAGCCCTGGGGTATTCCCTTGATTACTTCGTGCGTCCTCTGTGGGCTGCCGGGGTATGCCAAGGATATGTTCCTGGTCGATATGAAGTTTTGTATCCAGTCAATAAGGTACCTAGGGACCTCTCAGTTTTCAATCAACTTCTGTAGTAGTTTCCGGTGGTCAACGTTATCGAAACCACCCTTGACATCTAGAAATAATGAGGAGACCTTTTCTTTGCGAATTGGGCTTCTTTGATCCAGTGTTGGAGAGAGACTGCCGCGTTCACCGTTGACCTGTTTGGGAGGCTTCCAGTTTGGTTCAGGTAGTACAACCCTGTTTTGTATGCGATTCCCATGAGGCGGTTATTTACCACTCTCTCGGCTATCTTGGAGAAGGCCTGCATCAAGGCTATCACCCTAAAGCTCGCGCAGTCCGTGTAATTGTCTTTATTGGGTATTGGAAGGATTACTCCGATGGATTCCTTTAGCATTGGAGGGTGAAGTCCCTATACCAGCATGTCGTTAATGAGAGCTGGTATGATCTTCGGGTTTATCGACATAATTCCTTTCCATACCCCGTATGGTACCTGGTCCGGTCCTGCGGCCGATTTTTTACTGCATTTACTTAGGGCCGTTGAGACTTTGCTGACCATGGTGAGTTCGTCCGTATGTCCAGCTTCGTGCTTCTGGGGTAGCTTCCTTTCTGCTGGGTCATCCCCGGGCGGGAAAAAGTGATTCATTATCGTTTGCTCTATTGTTTCGGGTTTGTCGCCATGTCCTCCTGGCACCCTGTTCGAAACCCTTATTTTGGTGAATTGGTGTGCCTTTCAGACGTCATTCTTTTTAGCCGAAGCGAGGAAGTTGTCCCAGTACTCTTTCTTGGCTTTGAGTAGGGCTTTCTTGTACTCGTGTCGGGTTCTATTCTTCTCTTCTACCCCAGTCCCGTCACGTCTCACACGCCGGGCAGCTGCGGTATATATCCTTCTCATCTCCGTCAATTCGGGCTTCCACCATGCCTTTGACCACTTTGACGGTCTTTTCATTGGCCCCCAGCTTCTCACCAGATGGATGAGTCTCCTTAAACTCGTCTGGAACTCTTCCTCCGCTTTCGAAGCCTCCGTAATGCAGACATATCCTTCCTCACCGTTCCAATAGTCTTTAAGCGCTGCGTCGATTATCGGGTTGGGTTCCCCTTTCTCGGTGCGCCATTTAATCCTGCCCCAATCTGGAGCTGGCCTTGCCAGGGCAATTTCTTCAGAGTCAATTTCTGTGACTATTAAGATGTGGTCAGAGCCTGTTCTTTGTGTGATGTCCCTCCACCTGGCTACTCTGTTATACATAGCCGCGTTTGCTAAGATATAATCAATGACCGAAGGTCTGTGAAGTTGTGGGTTATTTGGGAATCTGGTGTAGATTCCAGGCGTATTTAGGATCATATAGCCTTGTAATGCGGCTGTCCACATGTAGTGTTCCCCTACCCTCCTTTCAGTAGTCGACAAAACTCTCATTGGGTCGGTAAGGGAGGTGTGTACATTCATGTCTCCTACCACCAGCCTAGGCTTATTTGTTTCGGTAAACAGTTTTTCGGCAGGCACTGATTGCCCATCCGTTCCTTGTCGGTTATATGCGTTGACGATGCCCACGGATCGGCTTCTGTTGACCAGCTTTCCTTCCTTCGTGAACACCCTCAAATACAAAACATCTTCCACATTCGGCACTATAACAAAGGAAATTTCAAGTAATACTCATAAAGAAATATAAGCACAAACTCTAACCTTATTGATTTTCTGAAAAACACATTCGTATCCCGCGGCCCTTAGGGGCTCCCCATCATACAAAGGTGGATCTTGAACACATACAAAGGAAATATCAAAACCTTTTGCAATATGAAATAACGTAATAAAAACATCATTGCTCCCTCTGCAATTATGTTGTGCTACTTTAATCTTTACTCCTTTCGTTCTTCTCTCTTGGTCGCTTGACATTACGGCCAAACGGCCTAATGTTGAGCGTCCGCCATACCAACATTGGCTAGGGAAGCCATCCGTTGGTCGTATTTCCTCTGCGCTTCCTCTTTGACTTTAACTCTTGCAGGGCAATCTTTGTCCTTTGCTGAGTGTTTGCCTTCACAGGCTCTGCACTTGGCGGGAGTCATCGGGCAGCAGTCAGAGAGTATTCTTTTATTGCCACGACAGGCTGTTTCACAACACTTATGGTCTTCCTCATGATGGTTTTTGGAACAGATTGGGCAGATGTCAGTAGTCTCCTTGCACCCGATCTTCGGGTGCCCGTATTTCCAGCATCTGGTACACTGTGGAGTAGGCGTTGCGTGTCACATTATTCTGACGTCCTTGTATTTTCCCATAAAGAGGAACTTGGGCTCGAGTTTATTCGCGTCCGCTTCGGCTATCTTAATGATGACTGTGGTCGCCTTTTTCTCAGGTGTTTTCGTTTTCAGCTCTTCTTTAAGGAATTTGGCCGAAGTTACGGTAATCTTGTGCGTTGTCGCCAGTTGTTCCTTTATAACTCTATCCAGGTCGACGTTGTTATCAGGTACCGAATCATAGAAAATCTCATGGACTAGTAAGTTTACATTGGTTGGGACTCTTCTGAACGGGAGGTATTTGGGTTCTCCTTCCCCGATGGCTTCGTTGAGTGCGATGGTCATATTGTCCAGGTATCTCGTATATTGAGCCGAGTCGGTTCCAGTCGGAGTTGTGAGTGTTATCATCCCGTTGACCTTGTTTGATGATACTTGCAGGCCTACGGGTGCTTGACATTTGCAGCAGTTTAGTGTATCTGTTATAGCTATTGCGATTCTTGTTTCCTCCTTAACTGAGTCGGTTAAGGGCTTAGCCGTGGCGCGGGTGGCAAACAGTTTCCTCTTCGCTGCTTTCGCTCCTCTCGTTTTTGAGGGCCCAATAGTCTTCCATCCCTGGGATTCCTCTCCGGTCTTGTTACTTCCGTCCCCTTCTTTTGGTTGTTTTGCCTATGGGGGTTGGGGGGGTGTTGGACCAACCCTACCTTTCCTCTTTCGGTTTCTCTTCTGAGGGGTTTGGGGCAGTGTATTCGTTGGTACTTCTTTGGTAGCTGCTTCCGCATAGCTTTTCTTCTCAGTTAAATCCTTCGAGTCGGGCGGTGCGCCATTGCTCGTTTTGGTGTCCTTATGACATGTCACTTTCGTTGTCGTCATGTCTTGGACCGTCCTAGCGAGATTCTGTGTCGTTACTGTAAGGGCTTTGACTTGTTGTGCCAAGCCTAGCATGAGAGGCATCATCGTCATGCCTTCTTCAGTTATATCTTTTTCCATGAGGTTTCCGATGGATTCCATTAGGGGTGATTCTTTCTGCGGTCCGAATGCGTTTCAGTATTCGATTACCGACTTTTTGACTTGGGCCAGTTTGGGCGGGAGCCGGACTTCTTTTCCTTTTCCTTTCGGGGTCAGGGTATTCGGACAGTCAGGCCTTTCGATTTCCATTTCCGCCCCAGAGGAAGCCATATTCTGGGTGGGTGTGTGGAGGATGTGGGTCTATCGTATTCGTGTAACCTGACCTGTCACGTTACACAAGAAACTCAAGATATTAATGTGGTGTTGAAAAAAGTGTAATTTGCACTTGTAGGGAAAATTGTTCATGTTGGGGAAAGTGGGTTACTGTACAGTCTTATTCCAAAAGTTCTCGCACCCTTCCTTGTACCCTAAGGACAACACCAATTCACAACAACATGACTACAACAGCCTTTTTTATAACATTTTTTCTGATACCCTCCTAGGAACACTATAAACCTTTATTGCAATTTATTTCACTGAATAATAGAGGGAGCTGGTCAGGGAGGCCTTTTTCTAAGGCTAGTGGTACTTGGAAGGGTGCGAGAACTTTTGGAATGAGGCTGTACTAGTACTCGAGTACTCACCGTAAGTTAGGCTGAACTACCGGTACTGCAGACCTTGCCGCTGATGCACTTCCTCCCGCAAGTCTCATCCAATGTTTTAAACTTTCTCGAGTGCACCGTAAAAGTGTAGGGGAGGAACATCACCACCACCTTCAACATCATAATGCCACCCCTCCGACCCCTCCTCACTAAACCCCTCCACCATCTCCACCTCCGCCAATTCTCGAGCACCCCCCCGAATCACCTAATCCCCACAATCCTCTCCACAGCCCACGACCTCCTAACAACCCTCCACACGAGCACCCACCTTCCCTACCACACCCTAATCCCGCTCTCGGCGATCCTCCTCCGCCTAACCATAACAACCCCGCTAACGATATACTCCCGCCGCCGCGCCCTCCGTACTCAACGACTCCAGCCAATCCTGAGCGCGTACCAGCACCCCATCGCCAGAAATGCAAAGGACACTACTACCACGCCGCAGGCGTGGGAATTGAAGACTCGCAAGGAAATGCGCAGAAAGAGGAGGGAGCTGTGGAAGAGGTGGGGATGTCAGGCTTGGAAGATGCTGTTGGCTCCTGTCGTCCAGATTCCGGTTTGGGTTGCGGCGAGCGTGACGTTGAGGGGGATGACTGGGGTTGAAGGGTTACCCACTTGGTTGAGGGGATTGGGAGGGATTGGTGGGGAAGCGTGGGTGGAGGAGGCGTTGGCGACGGAGGGTGCGCTATGGTTTGGAGATTTGTTGGTTGCGGATCCATACTTGGTCTTGCCGATGGGGTTTTCGTTCTTGTTGTTTGCGAATATTGAGGTGTGTTTTTATTTATTTTTCACCCTGTTTCTCGTACAGGGTGGGAGGGAGGCTAATTGTGTAGTTACAAACGAAACTACATCCTCCGAGCACGCGGAAGCAAAGGGTTTTCACAAATGTTCTTAGGATACTGTCTCTTGCGGCGTTCCCGCTTACTGCGAATGCTCCGGCGGCTTTGACTCTCTACTGGAGTACGTCTGCTATGTTCTCGCTTGTTCAGAACATCATTCTAGCAAAGACCATGCCCAGAGGGGAGGAGTTGGAGCCGTGTAGATCCCAGGACCCATACAGCGTTGGCGACAAAGCTAGGAAATAGAGGGCAGAGTTAGAATTGGCGTCTGATATCTATGTAGGCTACCTATTCTACCGGACTAAAAAAAAGTGGAAAAGAAACAAAGAAAAAACGCCCGACCAGAGAGAGAGAGGAGGATAGGAGAATATGGAAGACCAGCATCAACCAGCTCGCTCCAATTGGAGCAACTTAGCCATTGCTTCGAGCCACTTCTCCGCAAAAATTTTCTCCGTGAACCTCTCTGCGCTCTTACGGGCCGCTTGTCGAACACTGTCCACCTCCTGACCCTCTAGCTCGAGGGCTTTCTTGTATCCGTCCGCGAACTCCTCCTTCGTCGTGGCGTGAAATCCTGTACCTGGAATGACGATATCCATCTTTGGCCCACCACTGTTGTGCACAACGCTGATAAGACCAGCAGCTTGGTACTCTACCACCCCGATACCAAAGTGTTCGTTCCACATGGCATTTACTCCAATCCAACTTTTTTCCAGCCATTGTAATATATCATCCCAGCTCGCGTCACAAACAAACACAACTTTATCCTTGATGCCCTTCTCATGTGCAAGTAACCGTAGATCGTAAACCCTAGTCTTGTCCTCCGAATGACGCACACTTCCAATAAGCACTAATTTCGTGTCGTTGAGACCAGGATTCTCCCGCAAGAAGTGAGCAAATGAATTAATTATCAGATCGTGCTTCTTCTCCGGGCGGAACTGCGCAATGCACAGGATGATCTTCTCCCTCTTCACCCCGATCCCGTTCTTACGAAGCGGTATTGCCTCCGCGAGAGCCTCCACTGCTACCGGGGGAAAGACAACAGAGATGGTGGATGCTTTGTTCGACCACAGACTGCGGAGGTGTCCCGCTGTCCAGGAGGAATTGCACATGATCACGTCGATACTCCTTCCGCAGAAACGGTAGAGCATAGCAAAGAATTTCCAGTACAAAAGCTTAACCCTTCCTCGTATGCTGGTAGAAGAGGAAATGCTGGACAACATGTCCGTAGAGATGGTGGGGTAGTGAACGTATGCGCCCGTCGGGATCCCAAACATTAATTTCGCCATGGGAAGAGTGAATGCGTAGCCCATCGTGTCGATAAATATGTCTGGGACGAGTAACGTGAATGCGTCCCAGGCGAGAATCAAAGAACCGAGAGATTGTCCAAGAAGCGTAAAGTGCGGGTAGGTCGTGGCAGAGACGTAGTGCCTGGTTGACAAGAAGAGGAACACAACGCGTGAGTGATCAAGATGGATGTCGAACCTGGACTATAGCACTATCAGTAAGCGGGGTAGAGTGTGCGCGAGGTGTAGTCAAACTACCTTAACTCTAGACAGTATCGCCTCCTTGTCAGCGCCCTGATCTCCAGTATACACCACACACAACACGTCGTCCCACTTCTCCTGCGTGGCTCTGATAGCGGCCCATAGCACCCTCTCTCCACCGCCTCCAGCATTACTACCCCCTCATTAGCTTCTTCTTGTACACTCCATCCCCGTAATCTTACCAATAAGGGTGAAAAAACCCAACGACAGTCGCCTTCTTGTCCCCAAACGCGCTCTCGGTGATCGTCGCCTTCTTAGCCGCGCTCCGGCGCCGCAGGTTGGAACCGACGATGCGGAGGAGGAGAAAGTAAAAAAATAGCGTGGAAACCAGGAGAACCACTCCGGCTGGAACTAGATGTGAGAGCATTGTGGTTTGTTGATTGTGATTTGTGTTGTGAACTGGTTGTGATGAGGAGCTTGGAAGAGGTTTCGGTCAGGGTCCACACATATCGGAGCTGATGTCATAAGTTATTTGGCCACCGAACGAGTTGGAGGGGCTTGGAAAGAGTTTGAATGGTCAGTTGGAGTAGAGTAGTCTTGCGGGCATCTACCAGTATTATGCTCGGGTATGGTTAAAAAGGTCGGAGAGCTTTGGGTGGCGAGATAAGGATCAAGTTAGACGCCGATCGATTAGTAAAGGTGGAAAAATCTGTATGTTACATGATGCCATTAACCTGAGGCAGTTGCACCGTGATTGTCCTGGTCCATGCATCAGCGGATTTTATTAGGACATTATAGTGTAACTTAAGGCCGAATTGTGACTAAAGGAGAATCACGGCTTTTGAAATACCGGTAGCCCTTTTAAGAGACTCATAAACGAATAGATTGAACTGTGTACTGGCAATTTCACCATCTACCGGTACCCCAGTACTCGAGTACAAGCAATACAGTAATTTAGCTATTTTACTTGTACTCGAGCACTGAGTACAATACATGAAACTATAATAAGGTTCTTCTATTATACCGGTATTCGATTTGCTCGATCTCACCGAACGATCTCACTTAATATTCCGAAGCATAAGGGATCCCAGAGAATACCTAACCCTGATCACTATTTCTCACTCGCCAGACCTGTCGACGGAATGCAAAATGTCCTACCCCCTAGAGTCTTGTGTCCGAGAAAGAATAGATCGGATTAAGTTTTGCGTAGTCTCGCATCCACTTTTTTATACAAAATCGCTCAAAACTCAATTTTCCCCTGTGCCACCATCCTCGGAACGAGTTCCTCCCCCACCCCTGACGAAGCCTAATAGGCTTTGTATTATGCCGCTTGCCCCATCCCCACCTGCGGTATTCTCATCATTGCTATCTCTAGTTGCAACATCCCCATCTGCCGTGTTCTCGTCTACAGTACCTCCACCAGAAGTGCTTGCAACTTCCAGCGCTAGCTGTTCCATCAACCGGCGAAACTCTTCCTCCCCAATATCTCCAATATCTCCTCCGTTCCCATCTGCAGCCCACGCCCGCCTTAAGGTAGGAGGCATGGAGGAAACAAGATTCTGTAGATACGACAACGGAGTTCTCCCAATACTGTCCACTGGAGGAAGGGGGTCGTAACTGATTGTAGGTATCCTGGCCCATTCTCGGGGGAGGTATTGTATTAAGCTCCTGTTGCCAGTTGATAGTATATGGCGGGCAACGTCGATGCTAACACCGTCAAACTCGGCCAGGCTGGAGAGTTCCCTGGACGGTCCGCGGAATGACTTTTGGGGGAGTGAGTATATCGAACCGGCTACATCCGCGAGCAACTGTTTCGTGTCCGCACCCTTCCAAAGGTCTTTAGCCCGGTCAACATATAGTTCAGACAAAATGTTGTGCAGTGCATCTGGTGGGAGAATCTCCGCTGCGAGGGGGGTGCTGGGCTGGTGTCGAATACTCAATTCAATGGATAGCTTTTTGAGAACCCATGGAAATCGAGTGATAGCTTTGGCGAGATACTCCCTTGCTAGAGCATCTTTGTGAAGCTGGTGATATGCTAGTGCTGTTGAAAATGCAATATTCGGAAGATGTGCATGACGCTTGACGAATTCTGGATGCTCTACGAGTGTCAAGAATCTCTCGGGCTGCCGAGCGTTTAGTGCTAGCATATCGATGATGAGACAAGCTTGGTACGGGTCCCGTTCGGGATCTAGTGCAAGTAACATCCGTCCAAACTCCTCTGCTGCTCTCCAGGTTCCACGCATGGAGAGATTGAAAATGTACCGCCAGCAAGCGAGCCAGAATTCGCGGTTCTCTGGAACCAGGAATGAGAGGCGAGCCTTCCCTTCCGAGAGCCTTGCGCTGAAGACAGAGTTCACCGAGCGACCAAAAGTGAAGAGCGCTCTCTCAAGGACATCGCCAGAGCCTTCATGATCTCGTTGTTGCGACAAAATTTCGGATACTTGAAGAAGCGTAGCGATGTGGTATGGGTTGTGATGCAGCAACTGTATCATGCGATCAGGATCTATTTAATTAGCCAGGGTTATTTTGCATCTCTGAAGAACTCACCCATTGCCTCAACACAAATCTTGAACTGCCTTTGCACGTCCTGGTAGGCAGTAGAATGCACAAACTTAAACTCCGTAGGTCCACCGTCCAGGCCAACGCTAACGACCTCCATACCCAACCCACCACTAGTAGCATTCGGCCAGGTACCCTTCGGTTGAATAAAGAGATTTCGACGGCTGCTAACTATTCGACCATCTCGCCCTCTCATACCGCCTCTTTGCCTTCCTCCTCTTCGGCCTTGGAAGGTTTCCCCCCCTGATTCAGGCATCGCCGCTCGGCCAAATAAAATCCTCATCTCAGCGCTTGCATCAAAGTTTTTTGACTCAACCGCAAGTACTGAATCAATGGGCACCACTCTCGGATGTAAATTCCCGGATTTCGGGGTAGCAAGTTCACCAAATTCGTCTTGATGAAATTTCCCTTCGTCCTTGGCCACCTCTGTTGCCTTCCCTTTCTTCTTTTTCCTCTTATTCTTGTTCTTCTTTTTTGCTGGTTTTTGCTCTTTCCCCTCTCCCTTTTCTACCTCCTCGTCTTCTAGTTCGTCATCGTCTTTTCTACCTTCGTCCTCAACTTCTCCTAGTAGAACAAACAAGCTCGCTTTGTTTGGCGCCGCCGGAGCCTCATCTTCCGAAGCAGAGTCATTGGGGGTTTGTGATTGTGAAGTGAGCTCTTGATCACGGAGGGCTCTTCGTGCGCGGGCGGACATTATGTGCTGATTGGGAGCGTGTTTTGAAAATGGTGAAGCTCGTGCGAGTTTGGTGGGGGTGGACGCGGTTTTGGTGGGGGACTTGGAGGCAATTTGTGGAGAGGGTAACAAGTGGGGGACGCTGTAGAGTCATGAACTGCGGTAACTTAACATTAGGCCAAATGAGTGAAGCGCGAAGATCGTAACTTGGAGGTGCTACCAGCATGCTGCTATAACAGCTGGCCTAAAGGATTGTTAGGATACCCGCAGCATCTCCAGGTCTGTTGAATCATGGCATACCGGTAGGTTAGGTTAAGTTATGGGTACTTGTAGCAGTGACACAGGCGCATCAGAAGGAGCAGCCTCACTTGGGAAGGACTGCCGTATGGAGTCACCGAGAATGACGGCCACTGCCGTGCTGGAGCATCGACAAACGAGGGCCCAGCCAAAACTGAGAAATCGATCATCCTCTGTGACTGGAACCAACCGCTTTTTGTCAGAATGAGATTGCTGAAGAGTCATCTCTTGTAAGGAACAGCAGGATGCTCGAGTATAGGAAAAGAGCAATGCAAAGATATAATACAACAGTTCTCCAGTCGCCTTCTCCACGTTAGTTGGAGAGAAAATGTCAATACCGGTATGGCTATCGTGCAAACGCTGTCGAGTTTGAGAGACCATGGCGAGAAAGGGGGCACCTTTAGGGAGCGGGTTCTCCGCTACCGGTAGGCTGTTTGGAATTGAGGCCAGCACGGAATTCTCTTCCCTCTATCGTATAAACTAATATCTCAAAGTCTGAAGTATGGGGGGATTGTGTTCTCTCTTTTCCTTGCGGAAAAGGGAGTAGAGGTAGGTACCAGCAGGTTTTGTTAGAGAGCAAATGGCTTGATTTTCCCATCTATCGTACTATTGTTTGATGCCATTTTCCCAATCTAAACATGTATATGATAGATAAGAAGCCATCGTGCCAGTTTAATATATTGCAGCTACTAGTTGTTCACCCTCTCGTTTCTTTTCTTTCTTTCCCCTCTCAAAGGACCAGATTTGTGGGGTTTTGGTCAGCCATAGACCCTGGTACCTGTATTGCACATTATTGGAATAAACCAAGGGTGAAGGAGGACCGGGCTAAATGTTCACACTGTATTTGATCATACCACTCTTCGATAGTTGGGCATACGGAAATGATAGCTCATGCAGAACAAGTGCCCTATGGAGAGAATGGGTAGTAATGACTCGGCCTTGGGGGAGAAGCATAGGTATCTTTGTTGAGGGGAAATGTGTTTGATATAATACCTGCCTCATACCGTGACATGCCTGGTTTTAACTGATAATGGTTTTGAGCTTGTTGAAATTTGACCACATTTTAATACTGCTGTAATTGAATCCTTTGGCCTAAGAAAATAAATTAAGAGGAACATGGAGAATAAAGAGACCCAGAGAGATTGGGCTATCGGTATGTGGAAGGCGTGATAGGAGGGCGGGGCCGTTGATCTGCCTACCGGTAAAGAGAGAATTTATATTCCGACATACAGGAGTACCGTATCCCATGTCTGTGCAGATAACGATAAGAAGTACTATTATATAATGACGGAAGTTGCAGGATGCCATAATATGTGTCCGAGTACCGTACAGTATCATACCTTTCAATGAATCGCCTCAGGGATTCAGGTGAAGGCTTGGATACCGGTAACAAATAAATAAGAACCAAGAGTGACCTTTTCTATTGGACATGACCCTGGGACACCCGGGGGGAAAAATTAAAAAAAGAATCATGTTTGTGCTACTCTTCTGCTTCCCCCATCAGGCACTGCTGTCCTGACGGGATGGAGCCTCAGGAGCCACCCGATAATTATCCCCCTCCGAATTCTTCCAACTTGATGAGCACGCAACCAAGCAATCATCCCTCTGTTGCTTCTAGACCCTCTCCTCCTCCATCTCAACCAGCATCTCCCTTCCAACAACAACCACCCTCTCCTCACCTCCCTCTCTACCCCGGCTGATAACACCCATCGCCGAGCTTCTCTCTCCCCCATTTCTTCTTCCCCAACTTTCGGGGCTTGGGGTGTATAGCCATATCCCCATACCTTCAGCGTCGCTATCTTTTTCACCGTTCTATAGCCACCCGCGGGGGAATTGCGATTATGGCTACCGACGTGTCCCGTCATCCTGCCACTGGATCTAATGCCTGTGAGTGCCTACTTTCATTTCTGCTTCCATCACTTTTTGAGAGACTCTTGGAGCTGATCCCTTCTCGCCTTGTGTAGCCTCTGGAAATCCCAAGGAACACCAACAGCACAAAGGCCGGAAGCCCTTCAGCGCGTTGATGAAGCGGCTTGCAAACCTCAAAAGCTCTAATTCGAACCACAACTCAAGCAACAATCCCCCCACCGGCCGGATCGGTAGCGGCCAGCGCTCGGCTTCTTGCCCATCGGTTCCCCCAAATTATCCTTATTCGTCAAAACCCAAAGATACCCTCCCGCCGCCGTCCAGCTCCTCGTCAGCCGTCGAATCATCGCACCTGTCATTCGCTGCAGCTCAAGGATTCCAGGAGTCTAGTCATTCTCTTTCAAGTACAAATTCCAATCATTCATCTCCTCGTCATTCACCTACCCATGCCCCATCGGAAAAGTCCCAGCCTGCTCCGTCAAACACTACAGCGACGACATCAACCTATTCTTCCCCGACTCCCTCTGTGCGCTCACTGACCACTACGTTAACAACTATACAATCCACCGCGCCAGGTTCCCTTTTACACACAAACTACAATCCTCATCCAAGTCACCACCATAATCCCCATGGCCCCCCTGTGCTTTTTCAACACCAATTCCCGTCTACCCCGAATGCCCATGGGCAACCGACAAGCCCCGGTCCGATCGCTCACTTGAATGGTAACTCTCTGCACCCTCTGAATTATAACACAGCTACGGCGAATAATCTCTTGACGGATAACGCTTCTATTATTACCCTTGCGTCCTCATCTAAACGACGACGCCGCCATTCGTTGGATACTGATGCATCTGTCCGTGCTCTTGCCCCATCTTCGCTGTGGGGCGGTTCAAGAGAATCGCTTCCGCTTTCTGTTCTGAGCGGTAACTTTGACATCGGTCGGTCGGTTGCAGGCGAACGCGCTAGTTTGTATGGAGGCACTTCATTTGCATCAAGGGGAGGCGATGCGGGCAGTATGCGAGATTATGGCTCTGGCAGTATTATGGGCGAGATTTCTGGAGCCCCTGGTAATACTGGCGCCACCGCAGCTGCTACAGGGAGTCCTTTGGGAAACAGGGAGAGTCTACAGCTAGGTCGTACTAGCAGACGAAGTAGCGGATGGGGCACTGAAACTATCAACCCCGGCGACGATTGTGATGACGATGATAGGAGGAGTCTAAGCGCCCGGAGTGCGAGCTTAAAAGTTGACAGTGAGACCTTTGATGCTATTAGTATAAAGGACGGGAGCAGTAACGTGGGTGTCTGGCATGGCGTGTTTGGGAGAGTTGAGGGTAGACGTGACAATGGTGTTGAGAACGAAGGAGATAAGGGAACCAAGGAGGGCAAGCAGTAGGGAAATGAATTGAATCTTTCGAGTACGGGTTTCCATCCGATTCCCGAATTTTTCAATCTTCCTTATCTAATCCCACAAATTTTAGAATTAAATTTCATTCGTGGGATGTATGGTTTGCTTAGCGACACGTTTATAATTTGGGGTTGTGCTTCTCTTTTTCCATCCAGGATTCTAGCCTTTGGCTACCGTGACCCTTAGCGAGTGGGCTCTGAGGTTTCTCTTCTTTTCTTTTTTTTTTGCCTGATGCTTTTGCTTTTTCCTATTGCTTCTTGTCTTAGGACGCTTCGTTCCCTTATTATTACAGTACAATACCCTGGTACAGGCTCTCCTGCGCCAGCTCAGCCCCTGGTACATCACGATCATGCTTTTTGTGCTTTTAAACGGAGAAAATGGAGATTTGGAGTTGTTTTTTCTTTCAAACATGGCACGGTATTCGACTAGAATCGCCGCCACGTGTGAGGCTAGAGGCTCCTAGACGATATCAAAGCGTAAAATAGTTCGTAAAAAAAGGCGTATGATGTGAGTGCATACACTACGAACTTGGTGACAAAAAGAAATGCATACCCAGGTTTTCCATACAAAATTCTGATTTTCAATCAGCTACCAGAAACAACCACAACAGATCCCGTCCTTCAAGCCCCGATAGTACAGGTATGAGAGGCATCCATGAGGACTTTAAAATTATGAAATTTTCAGCTTTTGTTAATTGGCGTAAGTACTGGTAAGGGCCTAAAGCTAGCCGACTTGGTTGTTATGCAAAATCCCACGCAAATTCGCGTGGATTCCGATCGCCCATTTCAGAACTCAGACCTTCAACAATCCCTCTGCCCGTAGCCTAGCATCCGGGTATGTGAATCTTTGGGTTAAGCTCTGTCAGAAAAAAAAAAGGAATTACAGAATTTTTCTATTCTTTCTCGCTGGATAGGCGTGTGTTGAAAACTGGTTTTTTGCACAGAAAACCCAAGGTATCATAGGTACATTGCCTCCGCTGCCAAGATGATGTTGCATGAGTGCGCTTGTACGGTAAATGATTGCCCAGCCGTCTGCAGTGATTCGGAACCTCACACCACGCCTGTGTGGGGATCACCCAAGTTTACCGAGAAACCGCCGATCTGGGTGATGGGATTACCAATACGGGTCCTTCAGTAGGGACCTATAGGCCGAAACATCTCAAAAATCAGGGCTTCCGAGTGACTATTAGACTGTTTCAGGATTCTGCTGTAATGAGCCTCAAGGAATTAGCGGAATATTTGAGATACACGACACAATTTTTTCCTGTTCTTATCTGCCCCATGCAGAAAATGAGAGGCATTTGAAGTATTCGAGGAGGGCTGAAATTTACTCGAGCACCGGCATCATACCGTATCCTTCTTTGCAACAAGGATAATTATTGAACTTCTTTGCACACAAAAACCCTGGTCTTGGCAGGTACCATTTGGCCGCCAAGAAATCGTTGATCACTACTGTACTTGTATCATACTTTCAGAGTATCATACTCCATCCTATATCATAGCTGGGCAGAAAAATCTGAAAAGTTACCGGCATGCCCTGGCTGGCCTTAGGGTAATCTTTTTTTATTTTTATTTTTATTTTATTTTATTTTATTTTATTTTTATTTTATTTCTGCAATTTCTATCATAACAAAACTCGTTGGATTTTGCCGGATCAAAAAAAAAAACCGCCAATTATTTGGGTGTGTTTTGGCCTCTGTCTCCTTACGGCACTAGACCGTACTTGTACTAGACAATTCTTGTTGTAATAATTGTTCGAGTGAGATATGGTGATAAAGGTCTGATTTATCCCAATAGAGTTAAGACAACCACTTTGTAGATCTGGTGACGACATTGGAACATCACGTTTCTACTCCACCATATAAGTGGGGGTCAACAATACCGGTACTCTACAGTACCGGTACTCAAAACTCTACAACAAAGGCGATCATAGCCTTGATATTTAAGGGTTGTAATTGGCGGGGGGCTCCTTATTCCATAGGAATGGTCATGCGTTGACATCTTCGCCCGAAACGCCTGGTATTGTCAAAGCTTGAATAATTGGGGCATGTGCTATGTCGTTGAGCTTTCCTCTTCTGGTAAGGTCTGGCTATTTTGTTTCTCTTGTCTGTCTCGGAGGGAGGAAAGGGGCTGTGTTTTTGCTGTTTTTGTCGCCCATTTTCCAAAGGAGGGAATTTTTGACCGCATACAAGTGCTTGAGTAGCGTACTCGAGTATGGTGGGTCAACTGTTGGTAGGTGTGAAAAATCGTTTGGTGGCAACGCGGCATACATACTACAGCCCTAGGCTTTATGGCTGGGGAATTCCATCATTTCTTGCCAAATCGGCACTGTTCGGTTGGATTGCCAGAATAGAGATCAAAAGATCTGCTGTATGTTTCCTGTGATAATTAAGTGCTCGGGAGGGGTCATTCAAAATTGGAAACGAGAGGGTGGCACTGTAGGGGTTACGGTATTTGATCGGACGATCATTTGGTCTGGAAGGAAATGAGGTGATATAGAAGTCAAAAACCGAGACCGATTGCTTTGAAATTATACTTGAACCAGTGAGAATGAGACTTCATTTTAGGGCCCCATTTCTGCACTCAGCCAACCGCAGCTCCTGGTCTCAATGAGCATCCCTATATCTGGTTTTTAGCTTGATGTATAGACAAGGACTGATTTTCACTTTTTTCACTTGTGGGGCGGAGTTTGTTCCCTACCTACTCCCTATTGCTCATAGACAGTTGGCATGCTAGTGTCTAGATTTTCCGTTATAAGCTCGAGGCTACCTAGGCTCGGTAGTGGATGGCCGCCTTGGTTGCAACAAAAAAAAGCTGCGCTCTGCCGGTAGTTGACCTGTTGTGCCTGGTAGGCAGAGAGTAGACCGCAACCGCCGCTCACTCACCCCACTATCAAAACTTTGATGCTTCCGAACCCCCCCTGCACACAGTCGTGAGATCCATCGCATACCAAAGGGCTTCGTCTACCGGTACACTCCGCGAGCAATTGTAAATCCGAGGGGCCGAGAGCATACGCATGAGGTTTGGCAATTAGCTCATTAAGCTTAACCTCAATCACAGTGAGCTTGCGTACGCAAGGTGCCATTGAGTTCTCACCTGCATACGAGGATATCACTTTGAGAGCGCGCACATACGTGGGCTCTGATCTAGACCCTAACGTGCGCACGCATCGTGACTTTTTTTTGCGTTGGCTTACACGCACCCTCCTGCATGCCCTGGTACCTACCTTCGTGGCTCCGCTTCGTCAGCCTCCCCTTAAAAAGGGTTTAAAAGGGCCCCTTCTCTCCCTCTCTCCGTCCTTCTCTTCTTCTCCTTCCTTCCTCACCACACCAAACCTCCTTCTTTCCAAGAACGCTTCCTCTACTGGTAACGAGGCCAAAGGTTCTTGACAGTCCTTCCTTCCCCTACTTGACTTTACTTTGAACATCTACCTCTTCATCAAACACCGGTCTTTTCTCATCAGATCCATCAAAAATGCTTGGTTCTGAGGCTTCCCGGGCTCAGACATACCCGTTCGACACTGTCCCTTCCCAGGAGAGAAAGAGGTCTCTTGGTGAGGCATCTCAAGACGGCTGGGCTGGGATACCATTGGTCGTAAGTTTGCTTCCTTTGGCTCTTTTGCTTTTCTTCTTTCTTTCTTCTTTTCTTCTTTTCTTCTTTTCCTTCTTCTTTTCTTCTTTTCCTTCTTTCTTTTCTGTCTTTCTTTCCTTTCTTCCTTTCTTCCTTTCTTCCTTTCTTCCTTTCTTCCTTTCTTCCTTTCTTCCTTTCTTACTTTCTTACTTTCTTACTTTCTTCTTTTCTTCTTTCCTTTCCTTCCTTCCTTTCCTTCCTTCTTCTCTCTCTCTCTTTTCTTCCTTCCTTTTCCCCTTCCTTGGCAGTGATTGCGATATTTGTTAGTTTTTTACGTTGTTTTTATATTGTTTACCGCTATCACGCCCTGAAGATTGTTTGCTAACTTGGTGACATAGCCGCTGTATATTGGTGCGGCCGCCACTAGGGTTGATGACAAGACTGTCAGAATTGGCATCTCAATTCATGATGGGGTTTACTCCGTTGATACTTGCATTAACCAAGTCACCGCCAAGGATGGCGAAGACATGCAGGACCTCATCAAGAAAGATGCCATTAAGACGATTATGTTGTACTCAGTGCAACATAACGCGAAATTTGTGGGTGCTGGGGTTACAGAAGATCTCGAGCTAATTTGCCCGGGAATTTGCGCCTGCCTTTGGCGTGAGCTGGATGTCGTTGGCATGGCATTGAAGGTACAAACGACAGCCCCCGGTGCATTTGAAAACGCTGGGGCAATCCCTGTCGATGTTGACGAGCAGGCGGACTCTGCAGCACGGAAGTGCGTTATGTACTTTGGTCCAAATCACAGTCCTGCCCTTGCCATAGTATTTAGAAACCAGGTGAAGCCAGACGCACAAGGGGCTATCAAGTTGGTTGAGGGCTTGGGAGAGTATGAGGCTACCGTACACAAGAGCACTTGGAATACCGTTCTTAAGTATGCTTATGAGTTAAGGGGATACAAAGATGGTCCGACCGAGGAAGGCCCTCAGCGTCCGCCGACTAAAATAGCCTTTTTCTCGGCAACCCCCCAGGGCGGTGGTGTGGCATTGATGAGGCATGCTTTGGTTAGGTTTTGCGATGCATTGGACGTCCAGTTGAGTTGGTTTGTTTTCATCTCATCCATAGTGCACAGTACCTATTTACTGATATGTGCGACAGGTTTATTCCTAAACCTAATCCGAAGGCTTTCAGAATTACCAAAACCAATCACAACATCCTCCAAGGAGTGGCAGATCCTGAAGCAAGATTTGACGAGGATAAACAGAATCTACTCAACGAATGGATCGGAACAAATGCTAAGCGCTATTGGCTCTCATCCGGCGGCCCTCTTGGTCCTGACGGAGCAGACGTCGTTATCATTGATGACCCTCAAATGCCCGCACTGATTCCTGTGATCAAAAAACATCGCCCGGAGGCCAAAATTATTTACCGTTCTCATATCGAAGTCCGCAGCGACCTTGTGGACAGGCCCGGGAGCCCTCAAGAACAGGTATGGCGGTGGATGTGGGGTTTTATAAAACAAGCCGATGTCTTTATCAGCCATCCAGTGGACAAGTTTGTTCCGCACGATGTTCCGTTGGCGATGGTTGGGTTGATGCCTGCTTGCACTGATTGGTTTGCTTCTCTCCCTTTTGAATTATTTTTCGGCGCTAATAAATATAGGCTCGATGGGCTTAATAAACCTTTGCGTGAGTGGGATCTAAGATTCTACCACCATGACTTACGTAATTCATGCAATGAACTGGGGATGTAAGTCAAACTCGCAAACAACCTCTGTTTCTTTGAGATAGTTACTAATTCTGTTGGTGCCTCCCAGGAACCAGCTTCTGTACCCTGCAAGGGAGTATATCACTCAAATCGCAAGATTCGACCCTAGCAAAGGCATCCCAGACGTTATTGAATCTTACCGTAAATTGTGTGCTCGTATAATTAAAGACACACCCGAAAAGCTTGCTCCACAGTTGTTGCTGTAAGTTGATCTCTATTTTGTCTTGAACTACTCTTTGAATAACTTGGCACTGACGGATTTTAGCTGTGGGCATGGGGCTATTGATGATCCAGATGCGTCGATTGTTTTTGCTGAGACAATGGAGCTGCTCGCGCAGCCGAGATATTCTGCGATTGCAAAAGATGTGGTGGTCATGAGAATTGGACCAAGTGATCAAAGTGAGTTTCTTCTCTGAGACGATAATTTATGAATGTAGGACTGACATTTGTTCCAGTCTTGAATGCATTGATGACTAGTGCGAAGTTGGTGGTCCAACTCTCGTTGCGTGAGGGATTCGAAGTTAAGGTGTCTGAGGCACTGCACCATGGAAAACCTATCGTTGCCACAAGAGCCGGCGGGATTCCTTTACAGATTCAACATGGAAAATCTGGGTTCCTCGTTGACGTCGGGGATACAGAGGCTGTTGCGAATCATCTCTTCGATTTGTACACTGACGATGATCTTTACGCCGAGATGAGCGATTATGCGAAAGCTAGTGTGAGCGATGAAGTTGGAACGGTTGGTAATGCTGCGTGCTGGCTTTACCTTGCTGCTAAACTTGCGAGAGGCCAAGTCCTCAAGCCTAATGCGAGATGGATCACCGATATGGCGAGGGAAGAAGCCGGTCAGCGTCGTGAGCCTGGCGAACCGATACTCCCGCGTGGGGGAATTGATATTAAGGGTGAAAACTAAATTCGTGGAGTTTTCGAGTTGGATTGGGTCCTGGTTGGAAACTAGTTAAATATCTTTTTTTTGATGCTTCTCTTTTGTTTTCAATTCCCGTCTCAGCACCGTTTTATCCACTGTTTTCACTACCATGTTTTCACGTTCTCTATGCAAAGTATCTGTTGGGGATTTTTTCTGTGGCTTGAAAAAATTCATGTATTGTTCATGCATAGAGGTGTTGTTTTTAGAGATAGACCTATAGTTTCATCTCAATCAAAGCCTTTTTTCCAGAAGATGGATTGCGTGCGGTTGGCTGCATCAAGAAGAAGCTCGCGAAAATAACTGATGGTGATGGCGATGATGATGGTATCGGTGATTCAAAAAATTATTCACTGTATTGGGGCTTCAGGATATTAGTATCAGTGTGCATGGGTGCCTTTAAATGTCCCTCTAACTTTATTTTCACAGATGGTGATAACTCTACTTGTACCCCACGCCTTGGATGGCCATTTTCGGGTGTGTCTGTGGGGCATTGCAGACTCTATTACAATTAAATTTTGTTTTATAGAATACCGGTAACAGAATGAGAGGACTAGCAAAGTGTTTCCGAGGGTTGTTCTATAAGTTTTGCAGAGGCTGAGATATATGGATTTTTTGGCGCCCCTCCGCCTCCACAAAGTTTGTCTGTCGATATTTATTTACTTGAATGGGAAGGCCTAAAGTTCTTGGTTTCTGGATCTTAAGGAAAATTGTATTTCTGCTTATCTATGCAGATCTCTATTCATGAGGATGGGGGCACAGTACTAGTCTGTTTTCCGATGTTGATGGACACACCCGAGTGCAGCTAATAATGTGGAGCCCCATACTGGTGTTTTTTGTTTTTTTGTGTCTAGGGGAGCAGTTTCCAAAATGCTAAAAACTTAGATAAGGTTACCAGCAAAGCTGTTGAACCTCGAAGTTCTAAAGTAGGGAATCTCATTATGCCGGTTCAGCACACGAACTGGAAAAGCGATCTGCTGCACTAGTACTGGTCCTGGAGGCGGTTTGCAAGATGGTTTGGTGGTTAGGAGGACGTGGTATTACTTGCGCGGCCGAGTCGAGGTCGCCGGCCGCTCGATTACAGCACGGCCTTATCTGCTGTCATGATATTCAGTTTTTGGCCAAGATAGGGCGTTGTTCGTGAATGATGCTGGGCATCTGAAATTAGTACTTTTAATTGAGTGCGGTGTCGAGCTCTGTGGAAAAGAAAGGTGCGGCACTGACAGAGTAGGGAACGACGAACGGAGGGGGACGGCGAACGGTACACCCAAAAGCTGGCGGCAGAGGCATCCAATTTGGTAAGGCTGTTTGGTGTACCCCTTCTGCTCTTTCTCCCCTTACTATGACATGATAGCGTTGGAAATTTTTCAAGCTGACAGCATCCCACAGTTTGGAGCTCTAACCAGTGATCCCACCTTTCTCTTCACAGCATTATTCTCTTGCTTCTGGATTTTGCCAAACCAGCAGCGGAATTGTGTTGCGAACTAAGAGGTCTTACCACCTACTATTACGATGAGCCCTTTTTTCGAACCGCAGGACGTCCCAAAGCTGAACCGGCGTGGTAAGACTCCCCAATAGTTTCCACTCTGTGATGTTAGGAATTTCCGTATTCGGAAGAGATGCCAAGAGGTGGCTGTCTTAAGTGATTGCAAAATTGGCTAGTAGGTTTGTTGGTATTATCTTAGTGTTCTTGGCGGATGTTGGGTGTGCTGTTGTAGTAAGCAGCCGGTGGGAGATATTTAGTACAGCTTGTATTGTACTTGGATGCGACGCGGTATTGGGAGGGTTGCTCGGATGGCTTAACGAGATTCGGAATTGGTGATTTCTTTGTGTAGTGCAATCATACGGTAGGTATATGCGGGTCTTTTTCTGAGAGGTCTTGGTTGGCTACCGAAGTGGGGCTTGGTTCTCTCGTGAGTTCAAAGTTTACAAGTGGTCACTACGAAAAAATCACTCTGTTCCACTGCTCACCAAACACGAAGTTTTCATTCTTCTCATTTTCACTTTGACTTCCTACTCTGCGCCCGAGGCCAACAGATTTTTTCCCACAAAACCCCTACGCTCCCACAAGGCTAGCTTTCCTCCTTTTTTTAAGCACACTTAAGTGCTTGCCAATATACAACCCAAACGGATGGGAAAAACTCAGGCAGCTAGAGCCTTGAGCTCGCATGAAGGGTTTGAGCTAACCAGATCACGAGGACGAGGGGGCATTTGGGTGTTATAATTTACGGGGACAAATGAACTTGCTGGTGGTCGAGGCTTTACTAAGAACCACGCTGGTAAATCCGGCACGGGACGGATTTGATGCGGATGGCGGGTATGCTTTGGTTTTTTTCTTATAGCTATTGTGACAGGTGGGTGAGAAACTGGTTCGTGCCTACTCTTCACCATTTCTAGCAACGCCTTTTCCTGATTACCAGCATGTCTGTTTGCGTTCTGCATTCGTCTTATTCATCTTTTAAGTAATGTTTGACTGGAATAGCTGAGCTGACCATTGCTCGATCCGGATTGGATAGGCGAATCTTTGGGATCATCGATGGCATAGGGACTTGGCCCCGCTTTCCTTCTTCTCTGCGACTGTACTTCACTAATGTGTGATCTAGGATGGCTTTTGAAGACGCTTAGTTCGGTAAGACAACTGAGGCAGGTGGAGCCCCAAAGCCGAAGAAACTTGATGCTGATCAACAATTGACAAGATTAGATCTCAAAAGTGGCACTTGTTCCTGAGCTTGGAAACTCTCTTCGCTGAAATTAACTGGCTGTGCGTATTAAGAGTAGGTATACCACTTACAACCGTTGGTACCTTTCGTGTCTGGGGGACTCAGATCCGGGATGAGATCCAGTAACGAGGCTTATGGGGGCACTGAGTTGACAGGAATGCGAAGCTCAAAAAAACTTAGTGGAACAATTTGACGGATTACGATTTATATGCTGTGGGATCCATCCGTCAAGTTACCTGGCAACAGTGAACACAAACACTAAGATGCACTCTAAGATCGCTGAAACGTGTCACATATCTCGGTGGTGGGTCGTGGCAGAGCAAGGTAATAAATAGGTACTTGACATTAATACTTGGTCTGGAAGAACACCGTTCTGGTTCTATTAAATAATAAGTAAAGAAAGTAGCTTAGTAGTGCTTTATGGGTCTTGGCCTCCCACCTCGCTATCTGCTCACATAATGGAGCCTATCTTGCTGGCTGCCTCGATTTTTTCGCCGAATACATAGCTGGGGTTGGCTAGCCACTTGCGCTATATCATTGACTAAAGGGCTGTTCGAGTGCTAGGAGGGGATACTACAGCTTTGGAATTGAGGGTGTAACAAGGAAACCGGATTCTCGCAGAATCTATTACCGCCTAGACTCACTCTCACGAGCATAGGTACACAGCATCCTGCATTTCTTTTCTCTTTCTTATTCAATCTGCCGGTAGATCTTCTCGAGGTGGGCACTGCTCTTTTCGAGTCGTACCACGTTATATTGTGGAGTTCTCGCTCGCGGAGATGAGGGAGCCATAGCAGTTCTTGTCACCACCCAAAGGTTGGTCCGTGGGGAAGGTCATGCTATTCTACTAATACAATAGGTTGCGGTGTCAGGTCTTGCACTGGAACTACAGAGGCTGACGGTAAACCACGCTTTATATCATAGACTATGAGCCGACCTGTACCGATTTTTCTTTTCCTTTGCCCTTGTGTTTCCCACCGGAATTGGCGGGTCCTTCCATATTAGGTTATCGGCTAGCATCAAACGGTCAGCCCTGATGTGCTTGCAGGAGAATTTTGGGAAGGTGGCACGTATCCGGTGGATTGAGTGGTTGAGTTAATGGGGGGTGGCTATGTGGATTTCCGCTTTTGCACATGCACGACGAGACAAGAGTTGATCTGCTAGGGTTGGTATGATACTCGTTTGCCTACTTTTCTCTGCTTGAGTTCTGGCGAGGCATAGGTTTGGGTAGGAGGGAGCCAGTACCGAAATCCCTAGGACATTTGACTGAGCCTCAATCTCATATCACTCGTGAAGCGCGGAGAGGAAATGTTGACCGCAAGCCGAAGAGGTTGGTTGGTGGAGTAGGGCGTGCTGAAAATTGGGTATGGTACCTGATTGATAAGTTTTTTTGCCTTTTAGTACTTGGGAGAGGGTGTTTCGGTGCGATCCTGATATGCTGTGAGGGTCAATTTGACTCAATTGAGGTTGATTTTTGGCCATGTGATCAGTCGGGCATGGGTATTGGTCACTTTGAGGGTCCACAAATATTGTACTGCACAGGTATTCTGTACTCGATGGCCCTGTTGACACGAAGGGTATTATACATTAAGCTGGAGCCTGAGAGTAAAGGTGGTCTGTTCACGGGTAGGCACTTGGAATTTTCTGCGGCGCGTGGTGCACAGAAGTGGGAAGACATGCAGGTGCCTTGGAGTACCAGAACTGTCGGTACGTGCTACTACTTACTATCGATTTAGAAATAGGAGTGAAAGCTAAACTTCGGCTGACCAGAGGGGGTTCGATGATAATTCGCAAAGAAGAAACCCAGGTGCCTCCCTTTCTTCCCCCTATGGCAGGTTTTGGGGTTCAGCCTCCCTCCACATGTCGCCCACTTAATTGGGGATTTTCTCGGTAGAGAAAGTACTTCTCTAGAGCAATTAAGCTTCTTCTCGAATACCACCCAACAGGGCCTCCAATGACCAGCGATCAAGGAATACTCCCTACGCTTGGGTAGTGTCTACAGTAGCTGGTTCATTTTCTAAAAATGGGAGCTAATCTATCTCGAATAGTTACGGCGGTTTAGAAGGGAATACATCGCTGGGACTACAAATGGAGTTGAGTGGTGCTTGACAAATAGCCTACGGCTCCTGCTGGAACTTGGTTTGCAGAAAAGCGCATTCCAGTTCTCCCTCCACCGAACGAAAAAGCGCACTGCTTAAGCAACCGCTTCCAGCCGCCACCACTATTGAGGAGGAAAAAAAAGACTTCACCCCCGAAGTGTCTTATCCCATCTGCGCGGTTCTACAAGAACTCGAATGGAAAGGAAAATGTTACAGCACGCCAGAATTCTCCCTCTCAGCTACACGAGGGGAAAACACCGCAAACTCGGCTCTCGTTCAGACAAAACAAAAAGAGTGTGTACAGCGCCTTACTAGGAGAAGTAACTACAACCTCCTTATACATTTTTCCTCTATTTGAGTTTTACGGTAATGCACTTTTAGGTGAGGTAACTTGGCAATTAGTGACGCTTGACTGGTACGGATATAGATCAAATAACCCCACTATGCTTGTGGGGCTGTGGTGGCCGGGAACAAAAGGTTATGATGTGACACCCGCTCGTTCGTTTGCTCGTCTTGTGTACCGCTTATTATTAGATTCGGAAAAATAGGTTTAGCTGCAGGCAGAAGTGTAGCACTCAAGCAGACTGGACATGGTGCCTCTGCTTCTTGAAGGCGGAGGCGCGTTTTTGCGGGAGCTCTCCGGCGTGGGAGTTGGGGTGGTAGTACGCTCTGCTGTACCTTTGAACAGATGGTGCTGATATGAGCTGGGGAATTGTTAGTTAACTAGGGCAGGTGATCGAAGAAGAGCTCTCCTATAAGAAGTGAGGATTTCCGTCACTGCTCCGGCGTTTAGGGCTTGTCAATCAGGGACTTGCAACATTATAGCTGGGTTATTTAGATTACTATTCTACTATTATATTCCTACTATTGCTACTACGCTCTTGGCTGTCTCCGACAATTAATATGTCCCAATCGCACCCCCATGTTGATGTTCCGATCTCTGCCGAGGGCCTTTTGGCACTCACTTGGGGATTAAACTCTCTTGTTTTTGCCGTCCTGGTCGTCAGACTTGTCCTACACAGGAGGCAAAAGTTGAAAGGGCCCGCGATCGTCATTTCCGATGTCCTGATCTGCATTTCCTTCTTTTTCGGAATAGCGGCCATTTCAACGGACGCATGGAAGTACTCCAAAGAGATTGAAGCCAGGACTCACAAGTTATCGCTTCACGATAAAGAAACTTCTCCAAAGGTACGGCCCCTTTTCCGATACCAGGGTATGACTAGACCCCAACTGACTCGCGCATCCTAGCTCTCCTTCCTCTGCGGCTACCTCGTCTTCTCAGCAATGTGGTTGGCCAAAGGCGCCTTCGTAGTCTACTACTACCACCTCTTCACCAACCTCTCGAAAAAGCTAAAATACTACCTTATGTTCGTAACAGTCTTCACCATGAGCACCTACATATTCACCATGCTCCTACAAACACTCTGGTGCCGCCCCATTTGGACAAACTGGACGCTCGATCCACTCCGCGGCTGCTCAGCCACAGGGAACACCACCACACTCCTGCTCTGGAGTTTCATGAATATCGCGACCGATATCTTTATCCTCGCTGTTCCGCTCTTGGTCCTGCACACTTTACAATTGGGGCGCAGGCAGGCTGTGGCTTTGGTGATTGTCTTTCTTATTGGTGGATTATCGATCTTTGCTGCGGTGGCTAGATTCGTTATAATATTTCCCAAGATCAGGGAAAACGCGAAGGCTCCTATTGTGCATACTTATGAGCTCTGGGCGTTGATTGAGATTACGTCTAGTCAGTTGACGGTTTGTCTACCGGCGCTGCGAGGCTGGTTGAGGGGGAGGAGGGACAATCGCAGCAGGAAGATTTGGGGTAGTAACGAGCGGAAGACTGCCAGCGGGGTGAGTGGTGGGGGTAGTGTGAAGAAGACGCGGGGCAGTGAGGATAGTTTCCCGGACTCTGATGTTAGTGGGGTCAAGAGTGGGGAGAGGTTTTTGGGAAACGATGAGAGCGTTTGAACTTGGGGTTTTCTTTCTTTTCCCCTCCACACGAGAGGCTTACGACTGATTGATTGATGGACTGGAGTTTGGGTTTATATGTGCGCTTGGGATTCCTCCTCCCCCCTTTTTTTTTAATGTTCGGATTGTTAGAGGAGTTGTGGGAATTTTCGGCCGTTTTTTTTTGTGCCCATGGTTTAAACGTTGGTACCCTGCTCGAGTAGTAGGAGTTTATGAATTATTTAGCTAGTATCCAATTTATGAAGTCGTGGTATATATACATACTTGATCTGCTCTCACTGAGCATTATTTGTACTTATATTGTCTTGTATAGTAGGTTCAATCACACTCATACAATAAGTCAAGATCACAATTCTAGCATACGACCTAGGCCGCTATGCGAACCATCCAACACGCATCCGAACGTCTGACTCTGCAAAATACTACGTACCATACACGATACAGTGCATACTTTCCACAGAATCTTTCCCACAAGAACTCATCGAGACGGCCAGGGGAAAAAGGACCTCTGGTGAAACTATCTAATAGTATTAGGGGAAACAGCTTACCCACACCACCCCTCAAAATAATGCACAGTTCCGAGCCTTGAGAATATCTCCCGACGCTCCAAGTTGCACCGCAGCATGAACTCTAGTGATACTTGGCATTTTTCGTGGTCTGAGCTGGGCCCATGACTTCCGGGGGTAGCCACTTGCTTTGACTGACCAAAGTGATCTTATCTCACTTTTTTTTTTTGATGGAGGGCCGCATTACCTGAGAATGTTCCGCTACAGCTAGCACGTTGAAATAAGGATTTTCTTGGTAATCTCTCTGTCTCAAATTCCCGACAAAATACCTCACTTAACCATTTTCGGCCGAAAAAAGGCTTATTTTGGGCTCCTTCTGATTGCATTTGGTGTTTTTCTTTGGACCTTACTTTGTTTCGGTGTGCCGGTGGTGGTTGGGTCTTGCCGGATCGTGCGATAATTGTATTCATCTTCGGGAGTACGCATATAAGGCATCATGTACCATCACTCACTTCAGAACTGAGCGGGTAGTGGATCTGGGGCCATTTTGAATTAATACTTTCTCCTCTCTACGATATCGGAATGTGATCGATGATCACAGGCTCTAATTTAGTCTTTCACCTTTAGCGCGATTGGAATAAGACTCAACAATCAGCAATAATACGTGTTCAAAGGTCTGAAATTCAATAGTTGTAATACTACTATTGCTATTTCCTAGGTTTTCTTCCTTACAACGCAAGGTGCATGTTTTATGAAATGTGGTGTTCGTATCGGTGTGAAGGCAAATGGGGTCGTAGGTTCCGTTTCTCTCATTGACTCTTCAACGAATTCAGTCCGTATCTTGGTGGAGGCGGACAAGACGAACAGTGGTTCAGGGTCATTGGTAGTTGAGAATTTCAGAAGCACTGACTTTGGCGCCACTGCCGTTCGGAGTAATGGCGGTTAGACTCTTGTCTTTGGTAGTGTGTCAAACACCTGGGTCATGGGAAATGTTAACTCCGGATATTACTGGGGTAGAACCTACTATATTACTAGTTGCTCATCACTACCCTTAGCTTCGAACGGAAAGTACTTCCTCATGTCCCAACCGCCATACAAGCAATGCGGAAGTGATCAGTTTGTGAATGTTATGGATCGAGGCATCAAGGGAGACGGTGTGACTGGCAACACTGCTATCAATGCAATCCTACTTGCCAACGCTGGCTGTAAGATAATCTACTTCCCTCAGGGAACCTATCTTGTTTACGACACACCCTGCATTCCCCCAGGGGCATGGCTAGTGTGAACACGAAAGCTCTTCAAACGGTAGTGTATTTAAGGGGTCTGCTGAGCCCTCCTGGGAGGTCAAGCAAGCTGCTTCTACTCATACCTCTATGCTTTTGTCCCCTATTCACCTAGGTTTACAAAATCACTAATATCGAAATGAGCTTCTTGGTCCGTGACGCTCGGTCTGAAAGTCGGACACAACGCCCTGGGCAAGATTGTCATGAGTCGTGAGTATTGTATTATGGTGCTCTTCTGTTGTACGCTTACCGGTGAATGGGTGTCTGACGACCTTCCACCGTACGCGTAGATCTGTAATCCGTAGCCCTCTCCAAATCCTGCATTGCTCACAGCCCAACATGCCCTTTTTCATTACTCACATTCTGGCTGTGATTATTCCACACGAAGTGTATCTACTCGAGTAATACCTTCGATATTTAATAATAATAAAATTATAACATTTAGCCGCGGGCGAAAACAAACCAAATCTATCATACATGCTAGCAGGATAAGAACTAGTTCTTGTGGTAACGCTATGTGAAATACCTAGCTGGCGCAGTGGTTAATATGCATGAACTAATTAACCTCCTGTGCAATTAGCGGGAGCCCAGGAGTTCAATTCCCCTCATCGCCATGGGTTATTATTGAACAATCCATCACGTAGGGTAGGAGAACGAAGGATACCTCACCTATGGGAACTGGGAGACTGAAGGCCTTAGGGTGAATCAGCACTGCTACGAGGCGGGAGAATCCGACTCTGGACCGCACCTTAGGGTGGGGTTCGCGATCGGCGGGGTAGCAGAAAGAAAAAAAGCTAGAAATTTTTCTCTTTTAGTTTAGAAGAAACAAGCAACTGTAGACCCTAAATACTAGATAGATTCTCTAGGACAGAGATCACTAAACTAGTCTACGGATGGCTATTTGCCACTGAGCCACCCCTTTGCCGTTACCCACCTTTGCCGACTTACTGCTCCCTTTCTCAGTTGGTAGCAAGTTCTGGGACGGTAACAATCCCCACGTTATGGTGCCAGTAGGAAACGCAGGCGAAGTTTGCGTAGCTCAAATCACAGATATGATCTTCATAACAGCTGATGTCCTCAACAGCGCAATTCTCGTAGAAGCCAACATAGCTAGAAACCCTCCTGGTGACGTCAGTTTCTAGAACTCACATTTCAGTACCGCAGGAGCCGTGGATGCAAAAGTCAGCACGAACTGTGCCGGCCCTGGTGCAAGCCCTTACAAGGCAGCTTCCTCATGCTGCACATTACCACCACCGGCTCTCGGTACATTAAGAAGACGTGGGGCTCCAGAACCTCCTCACAAGCTTCCAGCAAACTGAAACTGCATACTAGCAAGGCCTCGGTGGGCCCATTTCCGCTCCAACTCCATGGGCCATCAACAGCGCATACTCGGACCCCAACTTTGCCGGTTGTGGTGTTGGCGACGCAAAGCGCAGAGTGGGATGGGCGCAGCGTATTAGCGGTGGTTCAAATATCTAAATATATGGCTCCGGCTTTTGGCTCTTCTTCAATGGGCTCAAGTTTGCTAGTGGACACGGGTATGGTGACAGTAGTGGATGTGAGGCGAGTTGTTGCCAGAATGCTGTGGAGATTGTCAGCGGGTCGAAGAGTCTTTATTGGCATAAGGTCGGCACACGTTTATTCACTAATTTGATAGTTGATGGGACAGATATTGCTAAGCAGTATAATAATCCCGGCAATTGGGGTGGTGCTGTTTTGGTTTTCTTGGCCCATATGGGTGTTTAGGTGCCGCGGGCTAGCGGGAAGGAGGGAGTTGGGCTGAGTGTGGGATGTATGGTAGATAAACTCGTGTCGGGGGCTATGCCGAGAAGAGACATATAGTCTGTGTAATAACTAGAACCAACATTTAACGTGACTCTGAGTAAACATAATGAGTGAAATGAAAGGAAAAAATGGGCAAACGACATACCCCCCCCGCATACCCCCCGAACCGACGTAGCCTCCGTGACAAGGGCTAAATCTTAAATTTAATTGCCATATTCTATGTCCTAGCCATTAAACACAGAATCTCACTCGGGTGCAAATTAAGGACTTGCACAGCATAATACCAAAGTTGCCGAATCGGAAGAACCCAAGTTAACCCTATCAAGTAATATCTAGGCTATGCTACACCCGATGAGGTAATAGATGTTGCTATCTTTGCCTTAGATAACCATAACCAATTAGCCCAAAGGGGAAAATGATCGTCTATTGGATGGGAAGTAGTGAGCGGGCGCAAGGGCAATTTGCAGTGTCCAGCGCTGCTTGTATATGATCAGATCCGTCATTCGGTAGACCCTAGCTGTCCCTGATCTCAGAGCCTTAGGGGAAGGATCTATTCAGGCACTGTTGCACTCCCACGGGAGGAAACCCTAAAGGAACTTTCCCAGAACGCCCCTGTAGGCCTCTATACTACGAGGCTCAGACGTGGCAGTCGTATGTAGGCCAAAACAGATTAAGAAGTTCGAGTGATATCTCGTGAGTATAATTGGAGGCAGCAAGAAGTCGGACCCACTTCTGAAAGGATCCAACATCATAACACTATATTTGTAAACTACGAGAAGTGTACCTAGAAGGTGCTCCGCCTTGAGAAATTATGTTCTAAAGGAGAGGTGGCACACGCCTAGCCAGGACTTGTGTTACCGCGCCCTAGATACTCCTACATCCCAGTACTTGTGCCAGTATCTGGCATAAGGTAATGGTATCTAAGAGTGAGACAGGTTTTTTTTCGCTGACAGTGTAGTTGTGTAACAATAACCGTATTTTCAGATGCCTATTACCCGATACAAGTACCTGTCCAACGATTTCCTGTGAGACCGGTCGGGCTCGTTGGAGAAGGAATACCCCACATGTCTGCAGGCCCTTAGCTATCATGTATATCAGCCAACCTGCTCCACAGGCTCAATGACAAACGGCAATAATAATCATAATAATAATACACTCATGCTTTCCCACCGGCCAGTACATGGACTCAGCAGCGCCCGCCTTATTTTGGCGATTTACTGCATGGCTGGTACTCATAGAGTACGAGTAATAGCACTGCTCCCATTACTCTTAAGGATTAGTAAGGAAATAAACGTGATTGGGAAAGTTCTCAAATCCTACCCAAGTGTCAGGACCTATTTCTAGCACACGCCACGCTCTAGACTTAGGCTATCATTAGTAGGCCCAAAGATTGGATGTCTGCAGCCTTCCGGATGAGCCCCAATTCGAAGGTCGGGTCTTTTACACCTCCTCGAAGGCTGTAGGACATCCTTCCCCCGACGTTTATCACTCGGGGGAAAAGGCAGCGCCGATACTCGGTATCGAATCCGCGATAGAGATAAGATCGCAGTTTCCAAACTCTTGCATGGTTGACACCATTCCAAATTGAGAAAGCAGGCATCAATGACCAAGCTCAAAATTAGCATACCTGTAAGGACCGGTTCTATCGTTTCGCCAATCCAGATTCAATACCAGTCCCTGTCACGAGCATCGAGTTATTGGGGCTAACCGAGCAGAATGCCCAAGTGATTATCCAATAAGGGCTCATGCTGAACGCTTATTGGTGGTGTTCATCAATGTGGAAACGTCAGAACTAAATGAACGGTGGCCAGCGTTGCCACTAGTTGGCAAAATTGCAGTGACTAGAAACTGCAAACTACAAATAGCCCATAACCGTTGTAATCGAGAGCCCTATCGGGAAAGGAATACTAGCAGCGTGCTCACTGCCTCCGTGAGCTATTGGGGATGCGAAGTGACATTTAAAGCACTAGAAAGGGTTAGGCTGGGGGGAGCACTGTATTACAAAAGTTAGGAGTTAACAAACTTTCATGATTCTAGCAAATAGATGCAACCCTTTGACTCCTATCAGCAGGACCATCTGCACTCTATTCCAACGCCTAGTGAGTAGTAGCACCAATGACTTTGGTGGGGCAAGGACAAATAGTAGGAGGCCCAGACAGTGATAAAATCGAGTGAGGAGCTGTGACTAGACCTAGGAAATGTTCGAGCCCCTACTACTACCCACCATGCAAAGAAAATGTAGACCAAAAATCATTTTCTTTAAAAAAATCATATCAAATATATTGTAGTAAATTTTTATTTTTTTTATTTTTATTTTTATAAGATAGCATTCACACCTACCTCCCACATTACTCTAATCAGGTAAACCCAATCATCACAACTCCTTTACTTACCCCTCCCCACGATCACTCCAAAGTCAACTGATTCAACAAAAACCCAATCAGACTACCATCCTCTTATGCACCCCAGCGCTCACGCCCTCGCAATATGGCTGCCCACCTCCCGTCCTCTCCCCTCTCTCCATCTGCTCCCCTCTTCCCCCTCCCCACCCAGCTCCCCCCAACGAGCCCCACAGTAAACCACCCAACCCTTTTAACACCCCTCCAAACAGCAGCAGCCCAATCCAGGGCAATAGAAGGGCTCGCACGCTCTCGATCCCGGTATACTATCCTACCGCCAAGCTGCGGGTTTGCAAGTAGGATTGTATCAAAGGTGATTTGAGGGTTTGCGGGGCCAGTGTTGGGCATCTTTGTTTGTGTATGTGTGTTTTCGCGAGGATTATGGAAGGTGGACTGATATAGATGGAGGAAGGGAGGAAGGGAGGAAGGGAAGAATGGGAATGTGGGCTTATTTTAAGGAGTTATGGTGCTACTTGAAGTTCGTATTTTTCAAAACTCCTATAAGTCGATAGGAAAAGGGAGGTTTCTTTTTTTCAAGAGAGAGGGAGTGTGGGGTTTTTGATTGCAGATCAAATGGTAGTGTGCATGCGGGTTAGATTTAGGGGACTTTCCTCAAAGGTATTTCAGTAGTTCACGTAGTATACAGTAGTTCGAGGATCCCAGTGGAAATCTCGAGGAAGCACCTCCCCGTTCCAGAAAGAGCACACTACGAACACAATGCATCTGGTAACTACTCTAGCTCAAGACCTGAAGGAGGTATGAACTATGTCATTTCCACGGTTACATCACATTATTGCCATGGAAGTAACAAAAAATGCGGTATCCAGGTTATGATTACCAACCCCTAGAAGAGTAGACAGGAGTCATGATGGATCGCGCACAAACTTCCTCGACAAAGTTGCCAAAACCGCATTTCCAGAACCATTCTCTCTCCCACCTGGCTCAGGAGAATCGTTCCAGCCGGAATCTTGCCATCCTGATTCCCAGAGACCGTTTACCTGCTTGGATGGTGATGTTTGGAGCTATTGCGTTAAGGCTTATTTAAATAACCCAACTTATTCGTGCGTTCCCCACTTTTTAGACTATATGGAGGGAGAGAATAAAGCAAGTGTCAAACCAGCGGCCACAGCTACCGTACACCTATCATAACAAAACTGTCTTAACCTACCCACCAACATATATGAGCACTAGATTGTGCGTGTCATCCGCACGCCGAGAATGCGTAGTCTGCGTAGAGTCCTATCTAAAATCCCAACCGTATATAAATCGGACACTCCAGCCATTCACAAGATGGTCCCCTCTCTCCGTCCCTCCCTCCTCCCTGTGTAAATCAATAAACCTCCCTAATAACTCCGCCTCAAGACTCCAAGCTCCGACTGAATACCCTAGGCCACAGAACTCTGTTAAAAGAAAAAAAGGCATACCACAGAACGCTGAAAACCCAACAGCAGAAGCAAAAGACTAAAATTAAATAGATAAACAGTAGGTGATATTAAAGATCCCTAAGCATCAAGAACCTCTAACATCCAGGACTACTAAAATACCCCCAAACTTAGCAAAACCCTGTCATACCACCAACAAACTCCAGAACCAAATAAACTACAATCATCCTCAGTCCCTCCTACTATCTATTATATCATGCTATTAAAATCCACTTCTCATGATGGCACACTGCTTTATTAATCCACCGCTCCTAAACCACTTCGGCATGGGCACCCCCGAACACAGACTGAATCGAGAACTATCAGCGGACATTATCCTATCAAACCTCAGCCTATATGCCCCTCATCATACTGAGAATCACCAGACCGGAAGAGCCATTTTGCCAAGTGTGCCATCACCGCCAAAGAGCAGGAGAGAGCAACAGCAAGAGTTGAAGAATCAGGGATCCAGGACACTGGAGCCGGAAAGACTGTTCAAGGAGCAGAAACAATGCACTCTGGAGGAAAGGCAACAAGGTCCCATATGGAAGCGAAATATGAGAAGCGGGAGGCAGAGGCGAGATCGCGTACCGAAACGAACAAGCTAAAGGAAAACGAAAGCCGTGACCCCAAAGCGGTCTTGATCGTTGCCGCCGTGGTCGTGAAGGCGCTTTACGCGAAGGTGGTCGATCCCCAGTCTCAAGGTAGCCACGAGGAACGGGTTCGAAGGATCCGAGACCTCCAGGAGAGGTTTATTGAGTTTGTGTCCGAGAACGCAGAGCAGGTTAATCTACTAGCTGATATAGTAAGTTTTGGTTTCCTCAGGTTGTGGATATGTTAAACATACCTCTGGTATTAGTTGCAATAACTAGTGGTTCCCATTGTTAGAACTCTCACTTTGGTGAGCGGCCTCTGTAACCTTTTCATACACGATCCAAGATGTCTGGAACTGGGCAGAGATACTAAGGGTAAAATGGGCAGCCGATACGCCCTTATCGATAGTAGCAGGCCATTTTAAACAGTCTACCAAGAGCGATGCTGCTGGAATCTCATAGATATTCAAATGCTTGCATCAGGTTTCCCGTTAGAAAAAACAGTAGAATAGCCGGGCTGTATATCGGAGGTATCCGAAAGTGAGGGGTGCTTAAGAACTTCATTTTACCTAAGAGGGCCGGAGAGACCCACTATGTATGCAGTGAAAATAGCAACATATATTGGCAGTAGAAAATAGATCAAGGGAACCAGTCTGGGAGACAAGAGAATACGGACGAGGACAGAATTGCATATCTTGTCGACTTATTGAGCGATGGCATGAGGGGAAAGGTAAATAGGATAAGTCGAACTCGGACAGCAGTGTACCGACACTACAACATACTGACCAGCTTTGTCGTATTATACTTAAAGACATAGGAACTATATATCCGAAAGCACTATTTCAACATTCTCCTCTCTCCAGAATGTGTTGTACTACTTGGAATGTGAAATGATCGGTATTGCAGGAATAATGGCTGCACTAGGCTTGGAAGTTTACCTATATAGTCTGTTGTGGTTGATGTTTGGAGATGTAGACTAGGCAAGCGCAACAAGAGCAAAGAAAGCAATTCTATTTAGGGTTGGCTTTTGATTTATATTAGCCAATGTGTAGAATATATATTATATACATCCAGAATATACAGTGTAGTAAAGGTGTCTTTTTTTTTCTTTTTTTTCTCTTCTTTGTAGAAACCGTAGTAATATACCCGCTGAAACTTCGGGCTAGAAGGTATTATATCATAATTTGCATAGTGCACTAAGTACCACCAGTGCCAGTACAGGGGTGCAGCTATTTAGTTTTTTTGCCCCCTGTTAAACCAATCCTTGCTTCACTTGGTCCGCAATATCAGCTAGAATGGAGAAGACATTAGCAGCGCTTGAGTGCTCGAAGCAGATATTATACCAAGAGTTTTGAACCATCCTAGTCCTTGCTATGTTCGCAGAAGCGCCACCAGAGAGGTTGGAATAGAGGCTGTGTTCAAAGGGTGACGGGGTTGGATTGGATTAATTATTAAATTTTTACTTAACTGTCCCAGAGGGGCTCCACGGTGTAGCTACGTCCGTATGGCGGACCATGTGCTATGTGCTATAGTTGGAAATTCCCTACGATAAGAAAAGGGCAAAAAACACGGCAAAGGGCGAGCTGCTCAGCCCCTCTAAAAGACATAAAGGAAGAGAGGGAAAGCACCAAACCTTACTAGGGAAGCAACTCCAGCGACATAGCACTTGATACAAGATTCGATTTTCTACCGTGCCCGCATCGTTAACGTCACCCCAAAGATTTAGCATCGCGAGTGACGGGTAATGAACTTACCCCGAAAATACTGTGCCACGTGAACCACGTGCACTTACAAACGCAACGTCAATCTTCATACCTACAGCTACACCCACGGCAATTTAAGCACATCACATCACGCAATCACATTTTGCAAACAGAGAATTAGAGTGAAGATTTATTTTCATCGCCGAAAAAGCAGTAGGCTATGAATGTCCGCAACGCGCAACATAATGATCTCTATTCACTATTTTCTATCAAACTCCGGGAAAGAAAAGAAAAGCAAGGCATCAGATTAGGCATTAAGAGAAAAAGGTCTCTACAAGAGAGACTCTCCTAAGGCACAGCGAACAAGACTGCAACCAGCGCGAATGGTTTCCTTAGCACCAATACTCTCTGGGCCGTCTCCGGAGAGGGCGGGGTTGACCTCGACCTAGTGAACGTTAGCAGAAGCCAATAAATAATAAAAGAAGCAGTCATACAAGGTCCATAGCCACGAGATATCCGGTTTCGTGGATAACTTCGCAGATAAAGTCTCCTTCTCTCAAGGTGAGTCCACCACGTACTGGAGTGCCAGTGCTCGGGGCGCTATTATGGTTAGTAGGAGAAAGGTGTAAGTAGAAAAGAAAAAAAAAAATGAAAACCTACACATATGGGTCCAAGGCGTCGACGTCAAAGCTCAAGTGAATGGGTATACCCTCTTGGCCAGGACCACAGTTGATATGGTCAAGAGCCATGTCCATAACTTTGCCAATACCGTGTTTGTCGATGTCGTGCATGCTAAAAGCACGGATGCCATGATCTCTAAGTATCTTCTTCTCCGGAATATCGACGTCACGAAGACCGATATACACAATCTTGGAAGGGTTGATTCTGTGTTCATCTTTAATCCAACCAAAGATATCAGGGTTTTCAATGGGCGCCTTGGTAATTCCAGTCAAGAAGGCAACCGGCATGCCATGGATATTGCCAGAGCCAGAACATTGGGGAGTATTGATATCTGCATGGGCATCAACCCAGATGAGGGCCATCTCAGAGTTATTGTGGCGTTCACGGATTGCCTTTGCGGTTCCGGCAACGGAACCAATGGCAATGGAATGATCACCACCTAAGGTGAGAACAAGGCGTCCCTTGGAAGCATGTTCGTAAACTTGATCGCAGATAGCATGTGTAACATTGGAAACAGCAATGGGGTTGATCATAGGGGCCTTTGCCCCGGCGACGTGTAGAGGGAGGTCAGTTCCTGGAGCAGGAAGGTGCTTTGAATAGCTATGGACAATCCCATCGTGATAGAGGGTGTATTCCAAGGTCTCTTGAATGTCAGTCAAGAGACCAGACTCAATCAAAGCAGAAGGGGCGGCATCAACGCCCGGCTTGCACTGCTCAAAAAGTTAGTGAGGTCCAAGAGTACCAAACCGACAAACCTCCTCCAAACAAAAAGGAAGCTCAGGGGGCACCAGGAAAGCAGCAAGAACATAAAGGGTGACATATTCCAAACATACCTGGCCACCCGAGAAGCCAACAGCAACCAATCCAAGCTGGTCCTTTGCAGGAAGGAACTTAGTAGCAATAGTAGGAGGAGAAGTCATTTTGATGGTCGCCCGAACGAGAGATGCTTTTTGTGAGTGAGGGGATGAGAAAGATGCCTAGAGAGAGCGAGTGTAAAGATGAGAGAGGGTAGCGAGGTAAGGAAAGTTTGTAGGAGGGTTGGGGAGGCAAGAAGGAAGAATGGAAGGAAGACTTCAGGGAACGGAAGTAACTTACGTGATTACTAGTTTATGGGAACTTACGGAACGTAAGCACAGCGGTGGACAAGCTGACGCAAACTATGAGGCTGAAAGGAAGGGAAGATAAGATAAGATAAGAGGGAGGAGGTATAATAGGAAAAGAGTGCTTGAGAGAGAGACAATCGGGAGAAGGGACGGAATACGGGGAGGAAGAAGAAATGGAGGGAAGCTCAGTTTCCTTAAATCATGTCCCCCTCTTCCATCCGGGCTCAACCTCACAACCGCCACCACACCACTACCACCAGGAACCAACTGCCAATACACGCTCAGTGCAAACCCCGACGATGGACCTTCCCTTCCATCCTTCCAATTCTTTTCTTCCACCCCCAGTTCACGCAGAATCCAGACGCGCAGGTCACATGGGGCACATGAAAAACATCACCAACCCGGGCAACCCATTTCACCCCACGTACGCACTCATGCGCAAAAAGGCTATCAACGGCCTTTGATGTTTCCCGCCCCGGGCTCTTGATTCCACCACTCTTTACGTAAAACCGTAGGGAGCGTTTCCTTTCCGCTCGGCTTATCGAATTATCGCGTCTAACACTTAGAGGTAGGTGCAACCCTTCATGGCACTGTGAGAATGGAAGCCTAACACTTAGAGGCAGTCGGGTCCGGGAATGCAGTTGGGAAGCTCGCGTGCGATTGAACTTAGGGGAATCAAGGGGGGCAGGGGGGGGGTTTTATCATATCTCGATTTTTTGGTCGACCCCTCATCCCGTGACTACTCCAGTAAAGAGATTCTATCTAGTGCATGGCATGGGGAAGGTGGAGGGCAGGGGACAGGGATTAGAGTGCAGGGCTCTGTTCCAAGTTTCCACTGTCCAGGCTCTTACAAGTACCGTACTCATACTCCCGTACTCATACTCGTACAGGACTGATGGAGTGAGGAAAGAGAGCTCTCCTGGACGGGCGAACGTCAACACTTTTGAAGTACGAGTACGGTGTGAGTATCATCATAGCAATAATTTTCGGGCTAGGTTTAATTAAGGTTTTTTTCTTTTTCTTTAGCTTGCCGGTTGCTTTATCCTGCTGCTAGACGAGAGGTATGACGCTGCAGATATCCTATGTATGACCATCTCTCCCGCGATTAAGCGGAAAGAGCTTCATCCCGCCGGCTCAGCAAGTGCATATCAAGATAAGGCACAGTTTTAATGCGGTACAGCCACAGCAATACCTTATCAGCCCGGAAGTACAGTACAGTTCTGTGCGACACCCACATCGATTGCCACAATGTAGGAGTGCAGTTGGCCCAGAGGTGTATTTCCCACCATAAGTTATCTATCACAAGAGAGCCCGAGAAGCTGCTATTCAAGACGACCAACCAACCTTGCGGATGAGACATTCGGGGGGTCTCAGCGGTCGACAGTACTACCGGTAGTGGAATACAGCAGCTTTATCACTCCAGCAAACACGACTCGCAGATATGTAATACTGCACTACATCCTAATAGCAGGGAATAGCTTGCGAGTGAACGTTTACCCTGCGATTGGTCACAATCCTTGCACGGTGGCCGTGGCTGCATACAGACTTTTTCGAGTTTTTACGGTAGTAAACCAATTCACAAAGTCCAATCACAGCATCACACTCGCATCGCGAAGGGCTGAGAGTTTCGTATCGCAGAGTCCCATCACTCGGGAATCCCCCTCGCTGTCAACATGTGCCTCTTGCATCCAATTCAGATCATAGAAATTCAACCAACCAATAAACCAAGAAACGGCCACTAAAGGTTAGGTTTCCCGCAGCAGCTTGCACACGCCCGCTTCCACGTCACGATACAAGTATCCGTATACCACCACCCCCCACCTCACCTAACAACCACCGCCACCACTACAATGCCATCCTTGCCTCAAATCACTCCATCGGATAAATATCTCTACATATCAGCCGGTACTCCCCTTCGCTTCTGCTCCACCTCCCTCTCTTCTTCATCAACCGGCTAACCACAGTTGAAAAAAAATCAAAAATCGAAGGTCTATTAACAATATACGCCATCTACACTACTCACTCGCAACTTATCAAATTTCGCTCGAGATGCGTTTCGAAGCCAAAGGTGGTACCACCGGATGCGGGTGTTGATCAGACGACCGAGGATGGTATGTATTTTTCCTGGTTACAAAGTGAAGTGAAGGAAGAAACTAATTATGAGCGAGGGGTGGAAATACAGCAATCAAGTTAGAAACTTTAGAAACTCTAGCCCGTGGTATTAACGCTGATATTCGTAACGCGTACTTACCCCCGCTCTCCCCCCAATACATAGACAATCCCCATCTACTAACAAAAATCCGCCAGCGCCTTAAAAATCATAACCGACCGCGCAACAACCGACGAAAACATAGGCCACCTCCTCTCGCGAGTCTGCTCCTCCACGCCCTCGCAGCGCCTGCGCTCACTCCGCGCGCTGCGCTGCTGCACCTACAGCACAACACTGCACAAACTCTGCCAGAAACGTACCTTCGCCGCGCTCGTTGGCTGCCTCAACAGCACGCTCCCCACGGATGAGAACCCCGCCGGCGACCCGTTCAGTGAGAAGGAGGCGCTGTACATACTCGCGAGGTTGATGGGGCTGTACTTCATCCCCAGGCAGATGCTGGTCGAGGCGGGATTTGTGCACTGGCTGGCTAGGACTAAGGTCCCTGGATACGCGAATGTGGTCGAGGCTGTGTTTGATTCTGAGGGAGTGGATCTGGTGGACCCGAGTCTTGTGCAGATTATCAACGTGCTCGAGGAGAATGTTGAGGCTAGGGGGGCGCTGGAAGATGCGGGGTTGATGTCGAGGGGTAGGGGTGCGGGTGGTGGAGGAAGTTCGGCTGAGGGGGGGAGGTTTGGGGAAGGAAGTGAGGAGGAAAGGGGCGATGGGGGGTTGGAGACGCTGGTTAGGAACGTCTTCAGGGGCCTTGGGGGCGGCACCAATGGGGTCATGGAGCCGGCGCTTGATGAGTTACTAGACGATGAGGCTCCGGTTGTGCCAGAGTGGGATGCGGAGGTGCTTGATCTTTGAGCTTGGCTCTTGACGGGATGTCACTCCTTCTGTACCATAATCTACGACACCGTGTACCCACGATTACCCTTTATGCAAATCAATTCAGCACAAGCACTCTAAACTATAACCTCGCTCTAAATGCTCCTGCAGCACCACTTCCACTCTTCCCCCTAAACCTTTCCCAGGCAACCTCCACCTCCCTCGCTCCATCATAGCCAAACATAAAATTCCGGAACGCCGGATCCCTCCATTTGTTTGGAAACCCGGGCCTGACATCATCTGCCAGCAGCGTGGCATCCCTCCGTTTCTGCCTTTCCCCATCATTCAGGTGGAGAATATTCCTCATATCCGTACTCCCCGTTACAATTCTTGTAGTCCTACTTTTCCTCAGGCCCTCATAAACTCGGAGTAAGCCCGGTAGCTGCGACCGATCCTCCAATTTCCCGAGCAATCCCCCCAACACGCCTCCATCCTCCACCGCTATCGCAGCGCCCTGGGCGAGGTATGGAAGCGTAGCATGACAGGCATCCCCAAGTAACGTGAACTTCCCGGATGGATGCGTCCACGAGGTCATTTCTGTGCTGTTTTGTAGGCGCCATTTGCTGACGCTTGAAACTAAGCTGATCATCTTCTGCAGTCTTGGGTCCCAGGATTTGAAGAACTCGCGGACCTCGGTGGGATCGGCGGACATAACGTTGACGCCCCCGGGCATGTTGTCTGGGCAGATTAGGACGATGTTGTAGTAACCCTCGCCTTTCAGGAGGTAGCAGACTGCGTGGCCTTGCGGGCCTGTGAGTGTCTGGGTCAGCCTTGTGTCAATCGTTCTTAAGAAAGAGGGCATATCCCACCCATCCAGGTATTAATTGCGGGTTTGCGAACGAACTCTTCCAGGTCTTTATGCTTGCGCATTTCGTCCACTTTTATGAGTATCCGGTATGCTAGGTCGCCGGTCAAGTGCGGAGGATCCGAACGCCCCAAGAACTGCTCGCGGCATTTCGATTTCAGCCCGTCGGCGCCAACGATTAGATCCGCCCCTATCGTACTTCCGGTAGAGAGCGTCACGCTGGGAGCTTCAAAGTCGATCTTTGTCACCATTGAATTAATGCGGACTTTTATAGTTAACTTCTATTCCTGGTCAATTGGGGCGACAAAGAACTCACTCTTGACGCCAAGAGCATAACACTTATCCACTAATGCCTTGTGAAAATCCGCCCTGTGACAGTGCCAATAAGGACCCCCGTAGTCCTCCTCTGCGAGCGGGACTAATGGTTGCTCATTGAGTATGCTTCCATCCCGATAACTGCGCAATCGGATTGCTTCTGGGAGGACCGACACTCGATCAATTGCCTCCCGGAGGCCCCATGATATTAGAAAGCGGGCAGAGTTGGGGGGTATTTGTATCCCTGCTCCGACCTACCCATTGTTAGTACACATCACCATCCAAGGGATAGTAGTGAGGGAAAGATACTTCAGAAAGAGTAGAAGCTTGCTCTAGCACGAGTACCTCATGCCCGGCAAGTTTAGTTGCAATAGCAGCCGATAAACCGCCTAGCCCGGCGCCGACAATCAATACGTTAAGTCGTGGTTTTAGCATTGTGTGGTGCGTGAACTCTCAGCGACACCAAGTGGGTTCGCAGCGGGCATATATAGTGGCAAAGCGTAGTATCATTCATTCATCCAAATCCGTATGCCTGCGTACTTTTCTGACCCCATAGCTCGACAATGCCGCATCATACTACCGTGCCGCAATTAAATTTTACACTCGTTCCCCTCCCTCATATAGGGTTGCTAACCCGTCCGTGCGCCCGAAATCTTGATATTATGGAACAAACCCTTGGAATAGTCCTCATTTCTTCCCTTCTTTGAAGGATGGCCGCTGCACACCCCGAACGCTGAGAGGTTGTGGCAAATTCTCTAAACTAGTACCACCCACCTGGAGTGGGAGTGTGAGGCGGAGAAGCCCTGTAAAGGAAAGAATTCGAAGGAAGGGGGAGAGAAAAGGAATAAGTTAGTCCCGATATTAGAGATTAGCAGGGAAAGCAGGGCCGGAGTGGACTTGGGAAAGATGTGGGGTGGAGTGAGCCTTTGGCCTTTGTGATGTGATCATTCTTGGGAGGGAGGTACAGGATAGGGGGGCAAAGGGAAGAAGTGATGTGTAAGAGTGAGAGCGAGTGAGATTTTTCTTTCTAGTAGCCCGAAGAGCAGAGAGATGTGGACCAGTAGCCCGCAGCGCGATACAAGTATGCCATACCCGAGTACCAGTGTGTAAAGTACTGTACATATGCATGGAAGTACCATACACGTGTATAGTACCTCGGAGCCTGGTTCTGGGGTGACGGAGATGGCCAAAAGGTGCTGTACTGCAGTGGATTATTCTGAATAGCTTCGTTGCTGCAAGTCTGCACTTCCGAGGCCATTGTACCATACAGCACTATCTAGGCACTCCCACAAAGCAGCCCGCCGTAATCTACAGTACGAGCTAGGCCAGAGTCTTCGCTATACCCACGCTGTACCTATACTATACTTGTACATTCTTCTCCCCAACCCCGAATCGCCCAATTCCAATCCTGCTTCACTTCTATCGCCCCCCGCGGTCACAACACCGTCCGGCACAGCATCATAATTGACATCATCCCAATCCCTCATTTTCCTTCTCCTCGCCTCAAGAAATACTACAGCATTTGTAGCGCTTTGCAGTAGAATCCCACAGATCTGATCGTCATGCATCGGTTGCACTTCTCGGCAATTTTCCGGTATGAGTGAGATTTCGTGATTGTTTGTCACCGTTGTGTAATCCTCAATTCATGTTGGGTCTTTGCTGTTTAGGATTATTCTAGACCCTTGAAAGCTATGGACATTGTGCCGTGGCACTGTGTGCGTGAGGAGGGGAAAATAGCACTAGTGCTAATTGACTAGAGTCGAGGGTGCTAGGGTGGTTGAAACCTGTTGACCCCGCGCTGATCTTCCCGGTGTCACTCAAGTGCTAGTATTAGTGCGGCCTAGTTGAAGCCTGACACCTCAAGTAAGATCTCCCTTACAAAGTGTCTTTGATTCGGCGGCGCGAGTATCGTGCGACAGTAAACGTGAAATCCACCATCTCCGTCAACCCAAAATAGGTTTAGTTTGACAATTTAACATGATTGCGAGTACCAGTTGATGAGATCCAATAAGTCCTGAAGGTTGATATACTGTGTCAGGACAGCACTAATCCTTCTTAGGAGCTTTTGTCTTAGGATCCGGAGATTACCAGACTAGCGGAGATAGTGGATTTCACGAGTTCCTACGGCACTCGTCCCTGGCAAGAAGTGCCCGGACATTTAGAGAGGAAACCAGAGATATATGATGGGTATTTCAAGAATCTCTCAGGACATTCAAATTTTCCTCAACATAGCGTTCACCACCCCCGATGTCGGGTGCCGGTACTCTTGCCCAGGGTGAGTAGTGCAATAACGTCGCCGCTTTTCTCCCCCTTCCGCTCAAGTAACGTGACAAATCGTACCTCTCCTCCTCTGAGACGCCTTGCCCCCTCCGCTACTTGTAGACATTCTCACTACCCTACAACTTCCCGGAAAACTTCGGCAGGCCAATTGCTCGAGTGCCGATAGAAAGTGAAAGAAGATGGATCCTTGTAACGCCAAGATTCCCAGAATGATGGATTTGACGGGCGGGGATATCGCGGCAAGTACTCTTACCGTAAACTCCCAAAGTCCGGATCAACGTTTGCATTGCCCTATACAAGTAACAGGTACAAAGCCCGGCAAGAAGTTACGGAACAGTTATCTGAGGTTAACCGGTCAAATATATCCTTGTCTGTTCCTGTTAATGGTTCCTGCCCTTGCGGGAAGTACTTGTATAGAAAATGTGCGGTGCCAATTTAGTATGGGCGCTCAGACGCGCACGGACGGTTCGCCATATATTTTTCTAATCCCTGTTTTCTGGTACACTTACCCCCCCGCTATCCCGGATTACGCTGGACCGGATACCCCGCCGAAGCGGAAACAATCCTTGACACCTCTAATTCGTCGCTGAGTTTCACCTATTGAACCGGAAAAGGGGGGTTTCGGTTTTGTATGAGGTTTCGGGAAATATTGCCCCCTGTTTCTATAGAATGTTAGTCTGCTGAACCAGATACTGTGGCTACTGCCAGTAAAGCGGAACTAAAAGGGAAAAAGGGAGGGCCAGCTGTGATAATAGGAAAAGAGGATGGATAGGAAAGTACTGTACATAAACCGCGATCATAGCTGGATGCTAATGCCATTGCTGCTATTACTGGGTCTCTACCCATACCTTTTATCGTTATAATGCCATCTGCCAAATCGACTAAGGTGAGATGAACTGCTTAACAGAAACACGAACTTTACTACCTTCATGCACAATATCCTCCAACGGGTATATCCCTGCACCGAGAACACGCAGCATGTGTGCCCGCGTGATAGATGGCCAAAAGTGGTACCGGTAGACTGATACTGCTTATGAAAATTTGTCAAGACAAAGCTTCTCACAAGGATGGGAATAAGCCTTCTTTACTTTCTCCATACAATACGAACTCTCTTTCTTTGCTATTCCGGATACCCCGTTGTCCTGGACAAAATTTGTGAAACTTGGCCATCCGGGATAGCGGGGGGGCGAGTGCACTTCTTACCGGGAGTAATAACAACGAAATAGGAGTTCATCCTACTATTAGGCCTACTGTACTCGAGTGCTCGGCCTCTCAACCCTTGTAGAATCAATCAGCAATCCTAGGGCTCCCCGCAAACGCGAGAGAATGCAGCGTCCTCGGCCCATTCCACACAGACGACGCATACTTCACCGAGAACGAGGACTCAATTGCAAGCCTAAACAAAGGCGAGCTCCGCATCGTTCGCTGCAAGCACCAAGACGCATCCGGGAACCCAACTCCGGAACCGCGCCATCAATATGTGCGAAATTGATTTTACGGGGCTCACAACACCCAGTGCGAGGGCAGGGCAGGCTCAGATTCTAGGATGACTTGAGGGTCAATAAGCATGGAGAGCTCTGGTTCAAGTATGTGAAACCGATGCCCTATTCAATGACGCACGATGGGGCCGCTGGGAGAACCCCCGGAAGTGCTGAGCAGACGTCCCTCCCATTCCGGGCGTACTCTCATTTCAAGACTGGAAGGGGAGAGATTTCGTCCGCTTATAACTTGCCTCTCCCCTTCTATTTCTTCCACTTTACAGCCAACCAACCAATTACCCGTAATCAATTAACTATGGGAAAGTTCTCTCTCCTCCACGGCGACCCTTGGGAACCTCCGATGTAGTATTCGGCGTAAAAAAAGTCTTCCCTAATAGTCACCCCTCGAAACGGCTAGGACCCAAAGATTGTGGAGAGGTACGGCATCAAATTTGGCGACTGGGACATGCTGTGGGATTTCGTCCTCGCGGAGAGAGGGCCGATGCGGGGCAATTGAGGGGGGATCTATACCAGGACTAAATTCACTCAAATAACGTTAGCCCTGCAGGCACATCTGGTGGATTGCGGGATTTTTGGACTGCTCGGCCGATATACATACATAAAGTTACCGCACACCGTATGTGGTGGATATAGTTGGGGTTTGTTACTGCCCTATCCAAGTATCATAATATCATAATATTAGTAGAGTGTCATCACAACCCTACCCACGGCGAAACTGGGCCGTGACAGACAGGGTTTGGTGGGCAAGAGGAGATGGTCAAGGTAGGGTAACTGAAAATTACTTGTAATTGATCCCTGTTTGTCAACTACCGCTTTTTGTTTCTAGGTCCGGTAGAGACTGCTCGAATAAGCTCTTCTTGCCCTTAGATGAATATGTATATTTGATGGAATGGTACAGTACTGAACAGTGCTCTAGGACAGGTAGATGGGCTACTGTATTGGTATGGGGGCATTTCGGTTGATTGCTTTGAGAGCATTCGTGACACGGCCGATGGGTTTCTGTCCTATATTTGTAAACTCCGCCGTGCAGTATAATACCATAGAAACCAAAGAAGAAGGCTCTAGTCAACACCTTACCTAAGTAGTCTCTCACAGTACCCTACATACTCGGACATGGTCAAAAAGGTCGGAAAAATGGATCAGCAGGATCAGGTGGAGAACTTAGAAGATAAATCACTTCAGTGGAAAAATTGTTCTCTTAGCAGACCCCAGAAAACAAGATTGAAGGAGCAGGTATCTTGTACTGAACAATTTTAATCCTGATGAAATAGTATATAGTTCAATCGATCCATATATATGAGGTCACAAAGGCACTGTCCCCAAAGCCCCAACCTCTCCTCCTTTTTCCTCAATTTGGCCTTATAAGGTTAGTAGATCCATGAAAAATCACCCATTCCGACTACTAGCTTACAGCACCTCGTAACATCGCTACTTTCCTACTGATGCTAATCAAGGTTTTCAGTCCTTTTTTGAGCCTATCCGAGACCCAATAGCAGGAGAAATGTGTTATCATATGATCGTTGCAGTTGCCTCTCCTATTGAGTTGCTGTACCGGTATGTATCATAATATATATCTTTACCTCGGCTGAGGGCTAAGTTTGAAGTGATTTCTCCACTACTAACCCCGGGGCTCCGTATAAACAGCCGTTTATTTGTCCCGGGCAATAAGCACTCGTAACTTACTGTACTGTGCTCGGAAACAGGGGTTCGTAGAATAGCGGTAGATGGTAAGCGATGAGCGGGTATCTAGATCAACCCGTTCAATAGACTACCGTGCATGCACTTGGCAACAAACCTTTCGGATACCGTCAGCCGGGAAACGTATTATACCATCGAAAGAGCGAACGAAACCTTTGCAAATAATTGCTTCATTTTGGCTCATCATAAAATAGTGAAGAAAAATTCAAAAAATAAACTGAGAGAAGGAAAGGCCAATTCAATGAATTTTTACATTTTTAAAAAAAGTTTTTTTTATAATCTGAAAAGGTTTCTGTGTTGTTGGCCTGCCCTTAAGGGTGGTGTGTTTTGGGTGGTATCAGAAGTTGTGCCAAGGGTTCCAAGGGAATCGCTGAAACCTCCACCTCAGGTCCCAGTTCATCTTCAGAAATTGTGGAAAAAAACGGGAAAAATATCTAGAGGCTTCAAGTTATTCTAGAATTTTTATTTTTTGAAAAGATTTGAAAAGATTTGGGTTATTTGTGGAATAAAGAGACTGCTAACACTTTATGAGTATTCTTCTGTTGCCATGTGAAGCCTTTCGGATGGTATGATATATTTCCGTTCGTTGTTATGTGAAACCTTCTCGATGGCATATTTCCTACCGTAAGAACCGCAAAAATCCATTAAATCCACCATCAGGGATCGGGCTCCCAGACTTCGCAATCCAAAACAAAACACTCTGAGAAGGAATAGTGTCATCCAGACAGTACTGTATAGCTTGAGGAGGCTAAGCTTGCTAGATCTAATTAACAGGTATTCGTGTTTTCGCTAACTTACTTAGCCAAGCTTATTGTGGTTTAGACAGTGGTTTCTGTTTGAGATCTCCGATGGTGGTTTTTGCGGAACTCGTTCATCGGACCATGTGCTATGTAGTCCAAAATTTCCTCCTCTGGAAAAGGGGGCGAAAAACACACCAAAAATCTGCCCCCGAAGTAATGCCGTAGGGGGGCATATACCCGGATGGGTGGTTCCCTCAATAGCTTAGCTAGAAATAAATAAATTGAACCCGAGACAAAAGAAAAAGAAAAAAACACCAGACCTTACTAAAAGAGGCAAGTCCAACGTCCTAGCACATGGTCCGATTATTCGAGTTCTTACGGTAACCGATGGCATCCGAAAGGTTGCCGAGTGCATGGTATTGAAAAGGCTTTCTCTGTGTAGGGCACATATTCTTGTTTCCCGGGACGGGTCCTAGCTTATCGTATCATACTCGCTCTTGCGTGCCGGTTCCTCGGAATTTATGCCTCACTGGTGTTCAACTTTCTCTTTCTCCTTCTCTTTCCATTCTTCTACAGTATCACTATACCATAACTAGCCAGTACTACAAACCCTTTTCGAGAAGGTCATGAGCAGCAGTGCCTACCTGCAAGTATGATACTAGAAAAATCCTGAAGTATGTAAATGCGGTCCTGTGTCATCTCGGTAATATCCTACCCTAGGAAGACTAAATTCTTCTAACTTGCCTACCTGTACCATACTGTAATAGGACACCGGTATGTCCAGTATCCGTAGAACTCCTGCGATATTCCCCGGCCCAGGTACCAGTACTCGTGTACCATATACTGTACTTGTAACATTATATGTTTCTCTCTTTAACCCAATTTCCCACAACCCACTTTCCTTCTTTTGGCTGTGGACTTTACCCCTCTCGGTTAGAGAGCTAATCTAGGCTCCTTCTCGTCTTAGCGCTAAGATGCATCAATAGTACTCCTTGGGGGTTCCTCCGAAGGTCCCTTTTTACACGACTTACTCGAGTACAAGTTGTTAGGGGAAAAATAGGTATGGTAGAGTAATCCGAACCCGCTAGCATAGGAAGGTTCGAGATTTACTTTGGTGGTCCAAGTTCTCAGTTGTTTACCTTTACTCCTGTGATATAGTGCTACATCATCTTTGAACCGAGTTAACGGAGCTCTCAATCCACACGACAAACAAGTTTCTGCAATTACCGGTGCTATTGATCAGAGCCGAACCCCTACCATCCATCTATCAACATAATTTGCGAGACGAAGCGGAATCTCGCCATCGGGGGACTGACAGACCGACGGCCGTTGGGGGAACGGTAATAATGCCGTAGAACCTTTGAATAAGTGGGTCTCGTGCTGCGGGGTTATATATTTTTGGGCTTTCCTCTCTCTCTCAGTAAAGTTTGTCGGCTTTTTTCTTCTTCCTTCTATATTGGAAGGTAAGAGGGGGGGCTGCCCACTTTCCAAAGTAGGGAATTATCGACTACATAGCATACTCGAGCATGCTTCAATTACCCAGGCCCCTACCGAATAACGGTCAAGGATACAAAGAAAGGGGATTATGGAGAACGGGTGTGGTTGCTGATTTTGGCCAAGATTATCAGTGCTAGATGCTCGTAAGGAAATGCAAACATTCCACTACTCTCGAAATCCTGGAAGGCATTAACCCGTTTTTTGATAGATGCATTGAACCGGAAGCTACGTACTTCATTCACGAATTATATTTCCTAAATGCTGACTGGTGCAAGGGAAGGTAGAGATCCTGTCAGGGTCAAGTTTCCCAGGTTGACTCGCGTCAGGCTCGGTGCAATGTAAATGCTACTGCTACCGAAACTCTACTGTAGCTTTCCACCCCATTACCATCAATTTGAAAGGGTCATCAGTACTGGGAGTTCTCAAAGATTCCCTTTTTTACCTCCAGCGCAATTTCCTACGACTCGCTTTACTGCTTTTAGCTATGAACTTTACCTCCTAAGGTAGAGGGCCAATCTGAATCCCTGCCGTAGCGTCGAGAGAAAAAATCGAGAGAGTTTAAGAACCGAACCGACAAACTGACGACCTTTTCGAAATCGATTATGTCGTTCTATCCCTGACCTCCCCTCTCACTTACTGTGGTATCCCTGTGCTCGGATGTCCGGCCGACGCTAAGTGGGCAGACGGAGGGACTACCGGTATACGTGCCCTTTCGTGGTCGATCACTAGGAGCTCACCGGCGGTTGGGAACCTGAACTGCGCTCCAATCCTGGAAGTGACCTGAGAGGTGGAGCTTTCAGGGCCTTCTGGAAGTTATCCCGAGCACAAGTGCCAAGGATGTTTTCCTACAAGATAGGAATTATTCTACGGGTTGATCTAAATTAACAGTTCGAAAAATTTATCCCTGACACTTATACGATATCGGTACCCGTATTGCTGCTATCGCTAACAGTGTATCCCAGGGTATTGTAAGTGTTAGTTGCGGAAACGAGATTATACAAGTTGCAGGCATAAAGAACCAGAACATAGGGATTAAAAATTTGTATGGCAAATTGTCTGTGTGCATCCGACCACCCATACAAAATTCGGACTCAGGTGTTCGAGTTCTTTATGCCTGTAACTTGTATGTTCCTTAGGCGACTAGGCATGATGTAGCCGTAAGGACCAGAACACCTAAACACCACGCTAGGACGCTAAAGTTTTGCCTCCCCTAGTAAGGTCTGTTACTGTATAATCATTTTTATTGGTCTTCGGGGAGGATAAACTATCATTTTTTTTTTCCGGGGCAATTCCCCTCCCCCCCTCCAAAGAGAGGAATTCTAGACGCCCTAGTGAGAGGTTCAATTATATTCTAGCTCTTACCACACTATCCCTCCTGGCCCTTTTCACACACCTAATCCACAAGAGACGCCACTAAAGTTAAAACACCTTGATCGCTCCTCACTCCCAGAAACAATCCGACGCTTGGGACATCGCCCTGGTATGACTTCGTGCTCCCGGCGCGCTACTGAATGATTCCGAGTGAGTGAGTGAGTGAGTGAGTGGGTGGGTGACTACCGGTACCACGACTTTAGAAGCCCTTGAGGAGCGGGAGAAACTTTGGGAGGGGTCGTTCTTCGCGCCTTTGGACGCTCTCCAGCCCGTGCAACGTTCAGATTAAGCAGCAGTCTCACTAGAATCGTTGTTAATTTTTAGGGCCAATCATTGGTTTTGAAGGGCTTGAACGGCGCCTTTGGGGCAAGGGTTTACCTCGGGCGGTGTATCTCTCTTCTTCCTCCTTTTATACCAGTTCTGCTAGTGACATATCCGCTAAACTATTTTGAGGGAGAATATATATATATCATATAATTCAAATTTCCCCCGTTTTTCTCAAGAGTTTCTAAAGTTGTGGTGAGAGGATAACGTTATAAGACGCTAGTCGATCGCATGGTGTACGATGAATTAAGTCTCTATAGGACCACAACCACCGCATCATAATAACATTACGACAGAATTCACTAACAAGGAGCTTCCAGTCCACCATACAGTAATAGCTTTTGTGGGGATGTAGGCTGAAGTTCCCGCCCGCTCGCTGACATCAGTCAATACCCCATAAGTGACATAATATGTACTTCGCCCCGCTGCGCGCCGTTGGGCTCCCTCCCACTAGTCCTCACTGTGCCTGTCCTGCTACGACTGGAACCCGATTCCCCTGGCCTATCATGACCCAGAAGATCCAAGCCTTGGCCGGGGATGCTTTACCGTACCATAGTGACTTACGACAGAGAGCCGATTTCACTCGTCAGAGAGGTTCGCGGCATTCGGTATCATGTTCATGTGCCGGTAAGCTCCCCAGTTTCCTGCAATTGATACATGTGAGGAGGAAAGGAAGGAAGGGACGGGCATGACGGCAAGGGTTTAGTTACGCTCTCTCTTGGGTATTTTTCTACCCATCCGTGAGCCCTCTCCGTCAGTGGAACTGGGCGGTGGCACATAAGAAATGATATGTTCTAGACGCTTTTTTTTATTTTTTAATCTACTCAGTCAGAGATATTGGAGCTTTGGCAAAAAAACGAGCAAAACAATTGAATCTGCGTTTACACTCTATATACATCGCAACGCGCCAGACGGGGCGCTACAGTACTCATCCTTTTCTTCCCCCTCTCCCCATCTATTTGTAGGTCACTAGCTACGAGTAGAGATCTTCATGCTAACCTACCGTAGCCAAATCACACGAGTACCGTAAGTTATCCCATTCTAGCCTGTCAAAGTTTCCCATACATTACATCTCATCTACTCCTTAACACCATGGCCTAGAGGAATCACACAAGGTCCATCCATCCATCTCTAGCTTGTGAAAACCAAGATCTATATACATTCTCGCGCTCACTAGGCGGGTTATAGGCCCTAATCTCTGGTCGGTCAGAGCGGGTGAGTGCCTTGGTAGAATGGGAGAGGCTGTGTGAGCATAGCACCAAGCGTTGGATCTCGGGATTAGCTGTGTTGTTGAAAGTGGCGTTGGTTAGTGGATGGGTGGAGTAAAGCGTGTCTTACTGAACCTCTTAGACACAGAATAATAGGTATAAGCTACTTACGGAGGTATTTCACAATTGCGCACTTTGAGATATTTTAGTGGTATGATTTTTGTTCGGTCTTGGTTTTCCCTTTAGGTGATTGGTACTGAGTGCGCTCTGAGGAAAAATATTGTAGGGACGGCGGTATTAGGAGTAGAATGGGATACCGGGCGGGTATGCAAGATGTCTTGCAAGTGGTCGGTGGGGGTATAGGATCTCACGAGTTTCCAACTACGTATTTCTAGCACCAAGTATCATATTTGCTAGGAAATAGGCGTAAAGTGGAGTGTAATAGATATTATGTCGAAAATATATCTCTTATCAAGGCCCCCTCAACTGTCAGCATTAAACCACCGAGTGATGTACCATGAACCTTTCAGCAGAGCCAAAAAAAAAAGACAGATAAAAATAAATAAATCAATAAACACCCAATCCCAATTCTAACCCACACTTGAGACCTATAATACACCGCAAATCAAGTATATATACGAACCCCCATGCGCTCCCCATACCACCTCCTCAAATTACGACAGACTTACACAATGGACCCCACCCTAACCTCCTCCCTCTGCCTCCTCTTCAACTTCTTAGCCTCCTCCTTCTCCTTCTTCTTCTGTTCCTTCTTCTTCTCGTTGAACAGGCGCACGGTACCGTGCTTCACGCGGGTGATAATGTCTCCGATCTTGCCCTTCGTGAGTTCTCCGGAATTGCGCATGTCCTCCCAATCCTTGTCACCGCGAAGGCGGATCTTCTTCAGGAACTCGATCTGCTGGTTCGAGGCGGGGAGCTTGCGCCATGGGGCGTTGCGCGCTACTATATTTCTAGGGTAAATGCTTAGGACGTAGGTGTCTGTAAGATATGACTAAGTTAGATAGCACAGATTTAGGGAAAGGGGGAAGTAATACCAGCACCGCGGATGGCTGGATCCAGTTGCTCGATGCCAGACATGATAGGCTTCGGCCGCGTCCACCTGACCCGCCCTAATTCTAGTGGGAGAGCGCGGACTTCTTCCACGTTGTACCACCCGTTGCTGTCCATTTCCACTGTGATGTGTCCGTTGCGGCCACAACTGAGAATGTACTTTGTCGGTCCGATGGATACCCACGCTAGCCTACTTATTGAATAGACAACCTGGTTAGCGCGGGTGTCGCTCAGCAGGTCCCAGATGTCGTCGTAGTCTGTGTATTCTAGTTGAATCGGTAGTACCGGTGAAACTTTGGCCAGAGCATCCTGCTTGAACTTTTCAGCAGCGATGGCTCGCAGGCGTTTCTCCTCTTGGAGGATCTGATGCTCGGCTTCTTTGGCCAGCTTCTTCGCCTGGCTTTTGGCCTCTTTCATTTCTTTTTTAGCTTTCTTGCGTTCTGCTACTAGTGCTGCCTTCTTGGCTTTTACTCGTGCTTGCTCGACGACTTTCATAGCTTCTTCCTCTACAATTTTCCACTTCTCCTTCAGCTTCCGGATCTCCTCCTCGAGCCTAGCCTCTTCTTTCCTCCACATCTCTTTTTCGACTCTGGCTCTTTCCTGTTCAGCTTGCAATTGCTCATCCCGAAGGCGCCTTTCCCCCTCTTCAGCTTTCCGCCGTGCTTCTGCTTCTTTGGTTGCTACGGCGAGCATTTGCTCTGGTGTCATCTCGTTGACCACCATGTCTGGATCTAAACCGAAGAGTGTTGGCGTTGTAACAACCCCGTGAGAGAGGTTTGCTACCATGTCGATTATGTGGCAATCAGTTTTCCCCGTATTCTCCGATTTACGCAGGCCTCTGCCGATCATTTGCGTAATTAAATTTCTCGAACGGGTCGGACGCGCGAGGATTACACAGTCGATGTTTGGAATGTCGGTTCCCTGCTAATCGTCAGTATGTCCAGTAGACCTTCGAAGGGGAGGTCGGGGGAGTACTTCAGTAAAAACACCGCAGTTAACCATCACGGGAAAATTTCCGGCTTTGAACTGTTCTAGGCATTCCCGACGGACTTGGGTTGAAGTTCTGCTGGTAACATCTCGAGCATCGATGCCGTGCGCGCGGAATTTGAGCATTATTGAACGGACATGGGCTATGTCGACACAGAATACTAGGGTTGATTTACGTTCTGCTGTCAAGGTGTTAGCAAGTGGTTAGGCGTATATATGGAGAGAGAAGTACATGCTCGGTCTATCCAGGTTTTTATTAAAACCTGGTTTGCCATATCGGTGTTGACGGCTCGTCCAAGCCCCCTTATATCGAAATCTCCGGTTACACCCTCCCTAACGCCTGTCAAGTCTACACTTGACCTCACGGTTGTAAACCGTGGAGGAGATAACCTGTCCCAGTTAGCCGGGGCCCGCAGTAACAGCCCCACTGAATACAAACCATTCATTCTCGATCATAGTAGTAGAGTCCCTACGCACATATCAGCCCCTGCTCATCCAACCCCCACCTCAAAAACACACACATGTGAAAAACTAGCTTATCCAACACCTTCCCCAAGCTCAGCCCATCAAATCTCGAAACGGTAGCACTAACGCCCACAATAATCGGTGTTTTATCGTTAACATCCATAGCCTGAAAATGTTTGAGGATCTTCATATACGACGGCGAAACCGCATGATGGCATTCATCGATCAATATAAGTTTGTATAATTCCGCATCGTACTTTTCCAGCCGGTTTATAATTGACTGTACAGATGCAACGATTATGTCTGCTCCCTTGTTTGCATGCGAAGTGCCCATTTCTATGTCGACGACCTTGTCCGGGTACTGCTTTTCGCACTGCTTTGCTGCCTGCTGGACAAGTTCCCGGCGGTGTACAAGAATGAGTGTTTTTTCGGCTTCTGGGCGGGCAGGATGAGTTAGGCGGGATATCAGCTCTGTAAAGACGACCTACCACCACAAGCACCAACATTGATCTTGTGAGTTTATTGCTCATTCAGAGGAAGGGGTGTAGGAGAAGAGAGAAATACAGTCTTCCCTCCACCAGTCGCCAGCGAAATCGCCATCCTTCGCTCCCCCTCATTCATATTTGTCAGTATCGCTTTAATACAGTCCTCCTGGTAATCCCGTAACTTTATATTCTCGGAATTCCATGCCCGCTGGGTTGACGAGAGTGCGAATGCTGGCAAAGCAGAGCAGATCGGCCGGCGGTGCAAAGGCCAGAAGAGACTGGAGAAAGCGCGGGTACACTGTAGTGTCCTCCTCATGTCGCGTATGGCAGAGGAGGAAGAGGGGCAAAATGGAGTTCTTTTAAGGGTTGTTCTGGTGCTTACACGGCCCAATTGGGAGAAGGATTTGTCGGTGATATTTTTTGGGGTAATTTTGAAATCTTATCGGTCACGTGATGAGGCTATCGCTTGGGGTTAAACGCAGAAGTTCCACCTGCATAGACTAAGAATTACCCTTCTCGGGGAACGTCATCGCAGGATTTGAACTAAGGGCCGAGTGATACCGAGTGTCTCCTATCCCTCCCATTGATCAACCAAATTTAATGATAAATAAACCCGCGGTGGTCCCAATCCCCGCCACCAATTCTTTCTAGTACCACCACAACACGATGTCTGCTATATACCACCTCCCCCGCCACGTCCTGCGAATCCTCCACACACCTCCTACCCGCTACCGTCATCGCACCTATTCTAATGCCCCAAGACTCAACAAACTCGTCCAAATCTCGGAGGCGGTGCGTGAAGCACTAGTATCAAAGACCCCCATCGTAGCATTAGAAACGGCCATCTACACACATGGTATCTAATAATTCCCTTCTTCCACGCCCCCTCCCGGATGGCTAAAAATCGTAGGCTTCCCATACCCAGACAACGTGGACCTAGCTACTAAGGTTGAAGCCGCCATCCGCGAGAGTGGGGCTGTTCCCGCGACCATCGGGATCCTGGACGGGATCGCCCGCGTGGGATTTTCCCAGCCAGAATTGGAGCGCCTAGCGTCCACTTCAGGACAGAAAACGACTATTAAAGTGTCTCGTCGAGATCTGCCGTTTGTCGTGGGGATGGTGTGTTCTCAACCTTGGAAACCCTAACCCTGGATATACGGTGGCATTGCTGATTCGGCGTTGGATGGCGGCAGAGACATATAACCGCGTACAACGGCGGGACAACCATTGCGGGGACTATGCTACTAGCCCATATGGCGGGTATTAAAGTATTTGCAACAGGAGGGCTGGGAGGAGTGCACAGAGGGTATCCAAACCCAATGGATGTGTCTGCGGACTTGATGGAGTTGGGGAGGACAAATGTTGCAGTTATTTCCGCTGGCTCTAAGGCGTTTCTGGACTTGGAGAACACCTTTGAAGTATTAGAGACCCAGGGGGTATTTGTTGGTACATTTGGTAAGGCCGGGGCCAAAGTTATGCTTCCGGCCTTTTACAATCGGGAGAGTAATATCATCAGTCCGAATATTTTAGAGAGTCCTAGGGACGCAGCTGGCGTTATACGCATGTCCCCTCCTCACTCTTACTATACCTCTAGCTTACAGCGATACCAGACGCAAGCCACACCATGGGGTTAACCTCTGGTCAACTATTCTGCAACCCCATCCCCGAAGAATTCGAAATTCCGGCGAAGGATATTAATAAGGCTATTTCCGAAGCTGTCGAAAAAGCCCGCAATAAAGAGGTCTTCGGAAAAGACCAGACACCCTACATCCTCAATGAAATCAAAGAAATTACAAAGGGCGCCTCACTACCAGCGAATATAGCACTCGTCCTGAGCAATGCAAGAATGGGAGCTCAGGTAGCGCAGGAACTTGTTAGGCTTGAAAAGGGAGAAGAAGGGTTATAAACACCTGCTTATTTGTTTTGCTATGTTTTGTCTTGTCTTTATTTTGAGGTTTTCACGTATTAAGGCTTATGATACCATTTTTTACATAGATCTCCTTCCTCTACTCCCACTTTAAATTTCATGCCGCCAGTGGCCCCCCCTCCAACTCCTCCGCCTACTCTCACCAATCAATCACCCACCACCATCACAGCCCCAGAAATCCTAGTAATAGGCAGCCTAGCAGTCGACCAAATCCTCAAAACCACCACAAAGATCCCTCAGCTGCACACCTCCAACCCAACAACAACTACCGAAACCCTCGGCGGCGTCGGCAAGAACGTCGCCCTGGCAGCACACCTCGCCGGCGCAAACGCCCGCCTGGTATCCGTCGTGGGCAAAGACCTAGCCGGGGCCTGGGCCCTTGAGAAACTCGGAGTGTTAGGCATGGACGTTAGTGGTGTGAGGGCGGTTGACGGCGGAGCCACGGCCAGGTACGTCGCAATCAACAATTCCTCTGGGGAACTGTTCGTTGCGGGTGCGGATATGCGTATTTTTGAAAGCGCGCAGATGGGCGCTTTGGCGAAGGGGGAGATAGTCAAGGGTGTGAAGGTTGCCTGTGTTGACGGGAATTTGTCTACGGAGGGATTAGCAGAGGTGGTTAAAGCTACTGCTGAGCTTGATATTCCATGTTTACCCACCCCCTCTCCCCCACCCCCTTAGAGCAATATTCATTGATGATGGTAGTAGCGGTAAATAGTGATATTCGAACCGACCTCAACTTCAAAATCCACCCGCATCCTCTCCCCCACTCTTCCCATCTACCCATCTATCTCCGCGATCTCGCTAGCGACTCCAAACGCCCACGAACTAACAGCCATGTTCACCCACGCTCGTGAGATCGGAATGTTCGAGCGGGAGGACTGGTGGCGTGTCATAGACAACATCAATATTGACTCAATGTTTTTAAACAGTATCTCCTCCCTCCTGTTCATATACCGGTTACTAACGTACCGCAGGTGTAGCTCAACTCTCCACGCGCTTAAATGCAAACCTATTAGAAGAAGGGATAATTCAGTCCGCGGTGCACCTGTCGCCGTACTTCTCCAGGATCATGGTTAAGCTCGGGGCAGACGGGGTTGTACTTGTGCAGCTTCTTCCTCCCGCGACTTCCTCCATCTCTGCAGCGTTACCGTCCGGGGCAATTGTCTCTCGGGGCACGGGCGCCGTGAGAGGAGTTATGGTAAGGCATTTTCCGGCAGAGGTGATCTCGCAGGAGGATATCGTTAGTGTTAATGGTGCGGGCGATACATTTTTGGGGGCTGCGTTGGCGGGGTTAGCGAAGGTGGGGATGAACGAGGTGCACGTTGGAGAGGTCATTTCTAGGGCGCAGAAGGCGGCATGGTTGACTCTAAGGAGCCCTGAGAGTGTTAGCGGGAGGGTGGCCGAGATTGCGTGGCGGTAGTACGGATATTTGGAGTGTATTCAGAGCTTTAAGATTTCCAAAGTTGCGACAACCAAGGTGAAAATAGCGATATACTACCGCTGTTGATAACAACAAAAAAACAAGTACGACCCAAACGTGTTCCTCTAGCCGTATCCATCGGCCTTAAAACATCTCACCCCTTCGAGTCATTCTAGTATCTGTGTTTTAGGCTTAGAAATAGCCCTTTCCCCTCCGTCTTGCCACGATAATCCCTCGCAAACTCCCCGAGATCTTCGGTAGTTGCCTGACGAGTCCAGTGGGTGAGCCGATCAAACTCGAGCTCTTGGGTCCAGACCCGCTTATTGCTCACCACCGTTGCTCTTATATTCATTGCTTCCACCAGTGGGGGTATACGAAAGCTATTGTGCTAGAGAGGGTTGTTGGCAAAGGAGGATGGCAGAAATAAATTTGCGTACCGATGAGCTCTTGTGCCAGTCTCCAATTCAAACCGTACAAGGCCGTGAATGTCTCATTATAGTCAATCAATCCGTTCTTGAGAAGATAGATATCCGTTATGACGTCCCCGCCGTGAGCAATTTCGTTCCCCCCTCAATTGCTGCGGGGTTACCTATTCTATTGGAGTTCTGGCTGCGAAGAAAAGTGGCAAAAAACCTCTTGCGTATTCCAACGGCGGTATCTTTAAGTGGCCGTAGCACCGTTACTTCTTCCTCAAGTTTTATCATATTTTCTTCTTGCTTTCTGGCATCTTTTTCTCGCTTTCTGGCATCTTCTTCTAGAGCCTGAACACGTGTTTCCATCGCTTTCATTAACTTTAGAAAAGAGAAATCCGGCTCATTCGCGTACGCCCTTTGTGGATGGGCGTACCGTAAGAACTCGAACAAACGATCCTTGTGTTAGAACGCTGGAGTTGCCTCTCTTAGTACGGAGGTACAGCGTGTAAGTTTTGTAGGTTACACAGGGGGTGAGGATGGCAGTCCTCGTTTGTGGAACCTACAAAACTTACACGCTGTACCTCCGTAAGGCCTGGTGTTTTTTTCTTTTTTTGTCTCGGGGGCAGATTTTGGGCGTGTTTTTCGCCCCTTTTCCAGAGAAGGAAATTTCGGACTACCTAGCACAAGGATCGTTTATTCGAGTTCTACGGCAGGTTCCAACTTCCACCCGTGTCACAGATTTGATTCATTGGCCATGCTTGACCGCAGCCAGTTCTTTGCTAGAATCGGGGTTGCTATTGGCGCCACAGCAAACGAATCCGGAAACCATCTAGAACAAAGTTAGTAAACAACACCGGGTTCACCAAACGAATACCGTATTAACTCGACAAATTGATTATCTCCGCGCAGGGTTTTAAACTCCATAGCTGGGCAAACGATCCCTGTGGGGCTGGTAACTTGAAGCTAACAAGATCTCCCTATTCCTTTTTGGTTGACTGCTAGGCTTCATTAGGCCAACTACGGAGTTTGAAGCCCTGCACGGAGATAATGAATTTGTCGAGTTAATACGGTACTCGCAATGTCGTGACGTTTGTAAAATGGAATGCTATTGCATATAGCAATCTTGAGGAGAAACAATACCTTTGCAATATAACGTCCACAATGATCGGCGAGATGAACGGGGACAGAAAAGAAAGCGAGAGTGTCCTTGGGGATGAAGCCCCTGAATAATAGATAGACGACAAGGAAGAAAGGGGGGGAAAAAAGAGGGAGTGGAGGGTTTTCGAGGCTCAAACAATTAGAAAACCAAAAACAATAACTTGGCAATCATGGTGAATGGGGAGTGAAATTAATTACCGGTATGCTGGAACAAGGCGCTCCCAGAGCCTCTGGGGAATCTGCTACCGTATGGCACTTGGACTGGCCTGAGGCTCTTAGCCGCTGTGTGACGTCACTTATCATCCTAGAATCTTATCAGATCCCCATTAGGGCTTGCCCTGATCACCCTGACTGCTCGCTCACACACCTCCCACCGGCAGCACCACCACCAGAATCTCCCCCACTCAAGGTAAAAATTAATACGACATCAGCAACAACCACTAACAAACAGCTTATCGCCAAACGACCGACGATATGGGTGCCCTTAAGTACGTTGAAGAAATCCATAAGAAGAAGCAGTCGGATATCCTTCGCTTCTTGCTTCGTGTTCGCTGCTGGGAATTGAGGTCATTGAGTACGTTCAGATCCGGAATTACTGGATGAGGTCAATTGCTGATGGGTTGGGGGAAATTACAGATGTTATTCATCGTGCCTCCCGCCCTTCTCGTCCTGATAAGGCCCGTCGTCTGGGGTACAAGGCTAAGCAAGGCTATGTTATCTATCGTATTCGTGTCCGTCGTGGAGGTCGCAAGAGGCCCGCCCCTAAGGGTGCTACCTATGGGTAAGGAGGTTCAAAATCTCGGGTTAGAACATGCAGCTAATAGTGACCTCAACAACAGTAAGCCCACCAACCAGGGTATCAACCAGTTGAAGTATCAGCGCTCTCTCCGCTCCACCGCTGAGGAGCGTGTCGGCCGTCGTTGCGCAAACTTGCGTGTCTTGAGTACAACCTCACATCTTAGTTACATAATATAGGAAACTAATGCTCTTATAACAGATTCCTACTGGATAAACCAGGACTCCACATACAAGTACTTCGAAGTGATCCTCGTCGACCCTCAACACAAGGCCATCCGCCGCGATCCTCGCATCAACTGGATCACCAAGCCAGTCCACAAGCACCGCGAATCTCGTGGGCTGACTGCTACCGGTAAGAAAAGCCGTGGTCTCAACAAGGGTCATCGCTATAACAAGACGACTGCTGGTCGCAGAAAGACCTGGAGGAGACTCAACACCGAGAGCTACTGGAGATACCGTTAGTGCGTGCCGTGTCTCTAGGGAGAAAAAGCGGGGGGGTTATGCTCTTTTTTTCTTCTTTTTACCGATTCGTTTTACAGCAATCCAAATTATTTGCTGGGGTGTTTGGGTTTTTCCTTCTTTAATGACCTGGGTTCAGCCGGATTAGTCCGGGTATGGAGATGTGAATTTGATCAAACTATAAGTGACTGGGCGTCTGGTATAATATTTGCTAAGCTAGAAAAATTTCCGAGGGAGATGGCTCCAATATCCCCATGGCCTGCTAATGCTAGAATATTGGGACTGTGTGCTTCCACAGTCCCCTTAAAGCCGCCACTCAATCCCCAAATACCAATAGTTAAATTCCTAGAGTCGACCTACTGTAAATTATTTAGAAACTATTAGTAACTGTGCTCGAGTGTTTAGACCCAATATGAAGTTACTGTTGTTACCTATTACACAACCTTTAAGATAATAAGATGGAATTCTTTACCAAGGAGATTTAGTATCCTCCTGCGATTTTCTGACTCAGTGCGTGAGAAGGCTTTGGTATTCCATGTATCAGGCACCTAGGTCCTCATTTGATGGCAAAAGTTTAGAAATAAAAATCACTAATGTGAGAGTTGTACTCGAGTACTACTCCGAATATACAGAAATCATGTGCACGACTCAACCACTGGTGGGGAAGGTAGGGCTGACGTCATGTTCCAAATATAGTCCACTACTGTAAAAACGCCGTACTCAAGGCATCAATTGCATAGTGGCCAAGTTTTAACATCTCAAACTTCTCACCCTTTCGGCCGGCTAGAAGCGTTTCAATTGATACCAGTCAAAATGGCTTTCAAGGTTTGACCTCCGCCCAAGATCCTCTGCCAGGGTCCGCTAATGCGAGTACTAGACTCTATCCGCAAAGAGTGCTGTGGCCCTTGACAAAGAGCTTATGAGCACAGGAGCCTTTTCCATCGACCAGCTTATGGAATTAGCTGGGTAAGCTGTAGCCTTAAATGCTCGTCTAGATTTTCAAGGCCTCTAACATTTTGAGTTCAGGCTATCTGTATCTCAAGCTGGTATTCTATTCTCACTAACAAATACCGAAACCCTGGAAGGCTAAACCTTTAAAGTCTACAGACTTCATCCTCCGAGCAAAGGGAAAAATGTCCTTATTGCTTGTGGGCCGTAAGTCTTACGTCCGAGTTAGTGTAACGAAGTCTAATGCATATGATAGTGGAAATAATGGTTCTCCTCCATTCCGAAAACTGGGGAAACACTCAAAAGTTGATAAGCTATAGGTGGTGATGGTCTTGTAGCTGCACGCCATCTGTGGCATTATAACTACCGACCAATAGTCTACTACCCCAAGCAATCCAAAAATGAACTCTACCGACGACTAGCAACACAACTAAGCAACCTTGGTGTACCTTTCACAGAAGACTTTGAAGGGGCTTTAAAAGACACAAGCCATGTTGTTGACGCGATCTTTGGCATATCCACTCAGCCGATGTTCAAGTTTCGGGACTTTGCTAACAGGTTCCACAGGATTTAGTTTTTCAGGAGAAGTCCGAGAACCTTTCCCGGCGGTAATTAGAGCTCTGAAGGAAACTACTATTCCGGTGACCTCCGTCGATGCACCTTCTTCGTGGGATATCGAAAACGGGCCTCCAAGTGAAGGGCCTGGGAAGGGCTTTTATCCAACTGCTCTAGTGAGTTTAACAGCACCGAAGCCGTTGGCAAAGTTCTTTCATGGCAGACATTTCCTAGGCGGAAGGTAGATTTTATCAGCACCTGCCTCACTTTGCGCTTTATTAACATTCTTTAGATTTGTTTCACCTGAGATCGCTCAAAAATATGACCTCGAACTACCAGAATATGATGGAATTGATCAAATTGTGGAGCTTGATCCCAAGACAGGGCAGAAGCTGAAACTTTAATTTGGAGATGTTTTACCGTACTGTCTATATCTACTTTTCCTCTTAACGATATTATATGACTCTCTGCCCGTGGGTACCTGAATCTTGTTGATACCACTGTATTAGATCTTGTGCTGGGCTCCTCCTTCCGGCGGTCTGACATGTAACATTCCCAGTGTTTTAATGAGCCCTCGGTGCACGGTCACGTGTAAGCACCAGCCACCCAACAACCAAACCCCAGTTTTGCTGTCATCGCCTAGCCCGAACACGGAATTCTCCATCTTTCTTCCCCGTCGACTTCAACATCGTCTTCTCTTGATGCTTCTTGCTCATCAACCTCTAAACATTTTCCCTTAGAATAGACTACCAGTATTTTTTATCTCGCATGAAGCTTTACCTTCCAAACAACCAGCGCTGTTAGAACACTATCTATTCTGTTTTATTTTGCACTTACGATTCCTCATAAGCCAGCTAAAGGGAAACCCTAACCTCATTCAAGAACACTGTGCCCGATCTCGGTCCCAGCCTCCACTCCACCCCTCCCCTTCCGTTCCCCCTCCTTCCCCTACAGTTGCTGTTCGATCGCTCCTTCCTCCATTCATGCGCCTTGCCCATTGATATCCCCCACTCAACTGTCATCATAACACCCGTTGCAGCTGCCGCCCTGTGCATCCAATCATGGCCTCCTCCGCATGTACTTCCTCCTTCTCCCACATTTCTCCCGTTTCATTCCATTCCGTTTCCATCTTTCTCTTTCCTCCCGGCAATCTGTATTTCTACAGTTCCGATGCCTATACATCCTTCGGTATTTGTTCGCGCTGACAGTATCTTGAATTATTAGTATCCGATGAAGATGTTTCGACGGTAATTATCCGCTCTTTCCAATTCTGCTGGCAGGCGATTATTAGCGCATGATGAGTTGCCTAACGTCAGGCGTGTTCTGTTGTTACTGTTATTAGTTTATACCGATTATCGATGCCATCCTGTTTGAATCTGACCTGACAACTGTCTCCGTCAAGAAAGTCCGCAACGGTCTGCAAACAAAAGTTGGCTATGATGTTACTTGTCAAAAGGCTTGAATTGGCTCCCGCTGCTTCATCAGCTGCGCACTTGCTGATTTTTGAGTGCAGAAGCAAATTGACCTTTTGATCGCTGATCGCTTCGAGAACGTTCTCGCTCAGCGGGAGTTTGACAACGGGGTTAAACAGGAGGAGGAGGATGCTGAAGGGGAAGACGAAGACGAGTACGAGCAGGAAGTCAAGGAGGAGGTATCCGAGGATAGTTTCTCTACTGCACCAGACGTTGGGAATGCTGTTAAACATGAGTACTCGGTCACTCCCTCTAAGAGGAGCAAGTCCGTCGTTGATGAGGACGCAAGACTAGCTGCTGAGCTTCACGCTCAATGGAATAGCGGTCGCCCTTCTAGATCCGCCAAGAAGAAGCCAGTGAAACCCGCTCCGAAGGTCCGCAAATCCAAGAAGAGCGACGCAAAAGTCAATTCTGATGGCTCCGACGGAGAGAAACCGACAAAAAAGAAGAGAAAGGCTAACCCCAATAGCCCTTTTATGGTAAGAGCTCTAACCCGTCTACAGCTCACTCCTAACCTACTACAGGCTCCATTGATCCTCTCGGAACCTCTATCGAGTCTCTTGGGCGAGACCATGGTATCCACCTTACCCCCCCATCCCGCAAGATGCCTTCCAAGCTAACGCTCCCCAAGCTCTCACGTCCAGAAACAGTAAAACGCATTTGGGCGTACGTCAAGGAGCGCAATCTTCAGGACCCTGAAGATAAGCGTTACATTATTTGCGATGACTCCATGAAACCAATCTTTGGTAACAAAATACACATGTTGTAAGTCGAGTTCTGCGCAAATGCCGGACCAACAAACTTTGTTCTAATTTATCGCAAACAGTACTATGAACAAAGTGCTTGCCCAGAACATGTATAAGCCCGAGGATAAAATATAACATGTCGTTCTCGAGCGTTCTGTGATCTACATTAATGGCGGCAAACTGTACAAGGGGTCTTGGTGTATTAACAACATTTCCTACTTTTCCCTTCCCTTAGTTACTTGTGGTCTTGGGTTTTTTTTATATCTTTCTCGATTTGTCTCTTTTCGCGGCACAATCTGGCCGGGCTCTTTCTACTAGCGTTTTTGCTTTGGATCTGGGAACTGGAGCTATTAGGTTATTGGGGATATTCTTTTTTGTCTTTCTGATTCTGATTCTTCGTAATTCTCTTTTCTTTTCCTTCTCTTCCGCCTCAAGGAAGGTGTGGGTAGGGTGGGAGCCGGGGTAGGTGCTATTTGGACGTGGAGCTGCAGATGGTGCCTTGAGGATTCGATTGATATGGCATGATTGACTGAGCGGCCAGATAGATGGATGGCCTTGATATATATGGGATACCATCGTTTTTAGGATGCTTGTTGCTCTGGCGGAGAATGTTACTGCTTAGGCTTATTACTTGCGTTTTGTGAATAGACCGTCGAATATCTCGACAGCATTGTAGTGGGGTTAAATCCAATATAATTTTATGGCACCTGTCTGTGTATGTCTCTACTAGAGCTAACTATCAAACTATCACACGTGGTTTCATACGCCACGAAACAGAGCACAAGCTCTGAGGGACCGGAATCAAACTGCGACTTTGTAGCGATAGTAAACCGTGGCGAAAGGGGTTCTTGATATCGGATAGAAGGGCAATAAACGGCCAGCAACAAAAAAGAATCCGCCATACGGCTCCCATCTCTAGTATCGCGAAAAATGGCCACTCCCGCCCCGCCGCCATCCATCCATCGATCAATCCAGCCATCCAATCATCCAACTATTCACCATATCCCACAAAAATCTCGCCCAGTAACCCGTAAATCCCGCGGAGAAAAAAAAATGAAGGAACACCGATCGTATCCCAGAAAAAAAAAAAGAGGTTAAATTCCCAGCAGTGGTACATTTTTTCGTTTCGGTTTTTGAACCCTTTTGTTGCCCCCCCGCGTTCACTCCGACACTCTAAGTTCCCGGGTTGGGGTTCATCTTTCTCTTTCCACCTGTCATGGTAACGTTGACGAATCGACGGGTGTAGCTGGTTCCCCTCCACTGTTAGATTTTGCTGAAAGCGTAAGGAGAATGGGTAGTGGGTAATTACAGAATCCTCTTCTTAGCACGGCCCTTGGGCTGCTTTGGCTTTTCTTGGGGCTCAACCTATAGATCGTTAGTTGCAAGCTCTCTGGTGGCGTCGGTGAAAAAAGGGAGGGAGACAAACCTTGGGAGTCTGAGACTTGACTTTACCGGCACGAGCGAGTGATCCGTGGACTTTACCCATAATTGCGGTTTTGTTTTGTTTTGAACTTTGCACTCAGTCAGTCGGCGAGTTTTCCCCCTCCCTTTTCTTCGATTTCCGGAGGATGGTGTACCTTCTTGTTTTCTGGTCGTTGAGGTTTAAGCCGAAGTCTGGCGGTGGTGAGTCAATGGATTGCTGTGGTTGAAGTAGTTTGTTTGACACGTCAATTGATGGGGCGATGGTGGCGGTTGCTATTCCCTGTGAACGCTGTAGTGTGACTTTGGTTTTTTTCCTGGAGGGAGGGTTGTACCCTAATTTTGGTAGGGATTGTTCAAAGAAAATGCAGGGATAGACTTCCTCTGGGAAGGGAAGCGCTGGGAGTTCGGCAAGAAGGGCTGCGGGACCCGAGCTTATTCAGAGGATGTCTAGAAAATAACAATTAGTCGCAATTATTTCGGCGTTTTTATGATTGTGTGATATTCACTGGCTTGGATAAGGGTTCATGTTGCATACTATAGTTAGGGAAGTTGCCGTTTGAAAGTTTTGATTCTTTGCACCCTAGGGGATTGAGTGACAACGCATGATTTAGTCAACACATATCTCCGTGCCTGCTGAGATTTATCCTATCAAGGGCGCTTTGAGGGTCACCAGTAGCAATATAATCTATTGAAATTTACCCGAGAGCAATCTATGAGGGCGTCTAATCTCTTTTTAGCTGCTCTTTAGGAGGAAAAAATCAATCAATCAATCAAATGTATATTCTACTTCTGTAACCAGCTCCCCTAGCCAAGGGGATAGCCCATTGGCAAAGTAAATTTTAATTTGCTCCGGCGGTCAGGCGGCTTGGTCAGCCGCTGGGATGTAGTCTTTATTTAAGAAGGGAGTCATATGCACGACTTCTGTTCTAGGGAGGGTGAACTTAGGTAGTGAAGTGTTGATGAGTTTGGGTAGTAAATTGACCATATGATCACAATCTGTAACCATTGTGGAAGGGTGATTGGGGCCCTAGCTAAGGCTCAGGGAAGGAAAGCTTTCTTCGTAATAAAGAATATCGGGAATAAATGGGGAGAAAAATAGTGGAATGTTTCCTGAAAAAGCATATCTGGGGGTGGGGGTGACCCCTAAACAGAACAAGGGAACACAAACACAGAATCTTACTTAGTGACTAGGATAGCTTATGTTATTACTTATCCAATCAAATCTCATGCCGACTGGGGTGGAACATATACTCGATTCTCAGTAATCCCATTATATCGGACTTTTGCGCTAACCACCAACTGTCAAGGCACCCATCTTGAAGAACCTCAGTAAGTCAATCTGCAAATCCTGTCCAAGTCTAAGGCTAGGAGTACTCTGAGACCGTACCGTCATATTATCAATGCTATTCATGAGCCTACTCAAGTAAGATTGCGAATTGCCATGGTGTGCCATAGTAGGTTAAGTCCGCGTTATACCCTAGGCTCATTGATATCTCGCTGCTAAGTCGCTGTTCTTAGGCCCATCGTCCGGTCGAATTTTGTGGTGTTATCGCCTGAATTTCTAGAAAGCGCTATGTCGATACCTTGGATAATACACCAACCAGATGAACATCTGACGCCTGTAGTACGGTGATGAACTCTGACGGCTATTCATGCACCTCGTGTCCTACTGGGAGAGATAAAAGACCCCAATCCATAGGCTTAGGGACCGCAAGGCTAGCAAAATTGAGAAAGAAATGTGTAATAACATTTTCATCCGATCCACTAGTCATACCCCTCGTGTGAGTATGTTAGCATCACATCGCTCCAGACTGCGAAAACTAGTTCGAAGGAATCTTGCGTGAAAATTCGAAATTTGGGAGGATTCACGCTTGGCAGGTTCGGAGATGACAATAGAACCCAATATTTGCTCAGTAGGTTTGACGCCTGCGGTTGCTATGCAGTTGATAGGCTGAGCGATTAGCCTACAGGCGTTCTTATGAGATACTGAGCGTTTGAGTAGCAACTCTCCGATAGGTGGGATTCGAATCATTAGGTGTCTAATATTTTTCCATCTCCAGCGCCCTGTGCAGCTGGTGGGGGTGGAGTGTTTTCGGGAGTCTTACCTGGCTGATATTTGAAACGAGTGATATATCGTGAATAGAGTCTCCTCCCGTTTCTCTGGCCTCTCCCTTGCTGCTAGAGAACGTAGGTCCATGCTGCTTTTAATCAACAAGGCTACAGTAACACTAAAACTGCCTCAGCGCGTTTGAATTTAATCTATGTTGTAAGACAAGGGCTTATGTCCGTTCCTTATCATACGTGGCATTCAGCCGCTCTCTGACCAGATCGCCCTGATAGAGCCGTTGGTATGATGTATGCTATAATAGAGCAACGTACTCAAAGGGGTCAAGGCGTGAGACAGCTTTGATTTCTTAGCTCATCACTTTATCAGGTTGTCCTCTAGCATCATGGTCCAAGAGGGGCGTGATGCGGATATGCACAGCTACAATTACACTTTAAACCAGGCGCAAATAGTATGGCTATCAAGCTTCACACACGTTGCTTGAAGGCTTTTCAGAAGAGCACTTGGACAACAAACTTAGCTTCAACGCACGTTAACTAAAGCCCAGATAATGAGATTATGCAGGCACCCTCGGAGGCGTTACTTCCATACTTTCATATCATAATAGATCACTCGCTGTATGGAACCGGACACCCTCCCCCAGGCACATTCTCGCGCTCGCCGCTTTAATATTAATATCTATGACACAAATTATCAAGGGTTCTAAGACCAGGAGCGCGCGACCTCGAAAAGCTCGTCCAGTTCAGTCCTTGCTATTTTTAGCAACACCACAACCATTCGAAATCCTCCAGCTATTCGCACGCAGGCAAGGTTCCTTGGTAAACGGGAGCAGGAGGGAGGGGAGAAAAAAACCGCCCCACCTCGTGCAACCCTTCAGACCGAGGTGCCGTGCGTGGAGACCCAACCACCGGACAAATACACTTTCGGCCGGAAAAGAAAATAAAAAAAGTGCAACACGATTGATCGGAGACCTCGAAACCGGTGGGGGGGACAGCGTCCTTGCCTACCTACGGTGATCGAAAATGAGCGGAGGCCTCATCGGGTGTGAGATGCCGAGGGAGGGGTGTATATCGAGTCGATGTTTTGGCTACGGTAGCAAACCGGCGGAATCTGATTTCTTCCATGTCCTACGTCTACGATGCATCGATGGGGCTAGCTTGGCCTCTGAGTTGCTCTTTAGTACGAGCCCTCCACACGAGTGTGCATGCATGCATGCATGCAGGTATGTATGCCTTGATGGATGGATTTAAATATAGCTGTCTTGGTGTGTAATTACTCCAATAGGCTCCGTTCCTGGTATATTCATAATCTGCTCGCACCAATAGGTTTCAAGTGACCACCGGTGTACCTGCTTAAATGTAAGAGTAGTGAATGAGATTTCAGTTTGTCGAGGTGCGTCTTTGGGTTGGGCTCATATTTCGTCCTGTAATCAAGTTTTAGAGATAAGATCTGGCGTGGGGGACGCTGTTTAGTACCGGGGGCTTTTGGTTTAGGTGAGAGATTACGGTATGAGTCAAGGAGTGTTTCTAAATAAGTGCCCTATGGAGCCTCCGCGCCGCGGGTTATGGTAGAAACTGTATGATACTCGCAGGATTTCTGGAATACCGCCTCTCTAACTATTGTTTTCTTGACGAAAGCCTTAGGATATACTTGTAGGCAGATCCTATTGCTGTACCGGTAGCCTTTAGGAAGAACGCTGAAGGTCTCAAATAGCGCCCACCCTCCAGCATAATACCTTAGTACAAATATGTACCCTCCGTGTGATCCTGCCTTAAGAATTTAGGTAACGCAGGGCAAAACGATACCTCTGCATTACCGGGGTTTATGGTATCTTATCTTAGCGGTCATCTTGAGTCCAAAAATACACCCTTGGCATCTGGGTCGTCAAATTTGAGTAGCTGTTGACAGGCTAGACTTAAATGCGTTAGGCAAGTGGGCTGTGAAAACCCGTTACGGTATGGGCGCCTCAGAAAGCTTCGCCTACCCTGTGTAACGGTGTTGCCGAAGCAAGTCATGTTTTATAAAGATAGTTTTTATGCTTCCACTGCTCGGTGCGGTACACAGGGGAGCGCCGCACCGTACTGTATCTGTGGATTTCCTTGCATACTGCCCTCCCGAGAGAAGATTGTGTGAAGAGAATTACGGTGCGTGGAGAACTGCCGTTCTCTATTGGTTGTGTTGGCGTGTGAAAATATCTAGACTCCTAGTACTAGCACAGTACCGGTACTGGCAACTATAAGTACCTGACGCGTGTGTCGCGTACTTAATTCTTTCTCTTTGGAGATTGAAGTTACTTTGCAGCAGTTGTTATTACGCCAATGTAGGTTACAAGGCTAAGCATGTTCTCTGCTACTAATTCTAGGCGGACTACGAATGTGAGTACTCTGCTAGATATGAGCCCTAGTTATTGAGCAGCGATTGATGCGCGGTCGACATTGGCAATTAGTTAGGAGTTGTGCCATTACGAGGTCCGAGAAGAAGTTATAGAGCAGCTATTTGTTAAACCAGCCAAATATACCCCTATGTGTCCCAGTTGATGGGTTCCTACTCTCCTGCAAATTGTGCAATAGTGTTCGTACCGGTACCATGCTGTTGCCCGCCAGGCACTGGGTTGTCGGGATTGACCGTGCAGTACTGTGCAGTACGGTACATACGCCTGAGCCGAAAAGCGGAGACCAGGGCCACCAGCCAACTAATAATACTGCCATAAATTCGGAAGGGAAAGATGCTTGCTGTGTGCCTGGGGCTTTGATTCATAAGAGTTTTTGTAGAACAGGCGGAAGAACCTGACGGTTTAGTAGGTCTTTGAGGTTTAGTCGCATCGCGGTTGTGCCATGTACTGTACTGTAGCGGTTAGTTCTGGCAACCTACAATAGTAAAATAGAAACTTGAATTGGCTTCAAAGATGAGAGGAGGCCACATCCCTGGGCTCGCTGTGAGAGATCTAAGGTCGGAAACCACCGAATCTCTGGCAAAATCAAAGTTCTAGCTTACCTAACCGAATCCTACTCTGCTCAGATGAGTATTCTCTCTCGTTAAACTCGGTACATTGCAGCATTACCGGTAGCCTGCAGGCTGGTAATACTGGGCCTGGTGTGCAACCCTCCTGGTCAATCTTCCACGATTCGCAGACTTGAACACAGTACTATACCACACAGACACACTACAAAGAAGCTAGTCCGTTTAACCGGTGGTCCGTGTTTAGTCTCTTATTACAAGTGCTTGGATTAGGTCGCAGGGCAGGATGGGGACTATATGCACGAGCTACTAACACAAGACGATTCAATAATTTTGGTGCAAAACGTCACAGGCCGAACCTATATAAACCTGTCCCCATAGCTACTTTAAATACCCTCTCTATATCTCTGTCTGGTGGGTGATACGGTAGGTGCACTGTCTGTCTGCTTGCGGGAAGCAGACAATTGGGACAGATCATCATAACGTAGGCACCTGGCGGTTGTTGCGCTGTGGCCAACCGCCTGGAAGAAGGCGGAATCCAGTGAGATCCGATTACGTCTCCCAAGCCCATGGAATCTGCCCGGACAAAGAGGGATTTAAGCATACTTGTATTCCCCGAACAGAAATAATAGCGTCTCATTACCGCAATATTAGATTGTACGAGTATTTTTGAGACAAATATTACAGTACCCCCTCCGGATCACGGGTTTCTGCTGTCAGCAGCGGAGCGGCTGAATAGAGATGTAGCGCCAATCAATAGTTCCAAAGAACGATGTCGCACTTTAGGCCGATGCCTCCACCTTTTGTATTATTAAACTCTCTCTCCAGCATTGGGCCTCCATGGTAATAGATATAAGATTCAAAATCGGTCGGAATGTAAAACCAGGTGCAGAAATTGTGTCAATGGGTGTGAAAAAAATATGAATAGGGTACCGGTAGTTGAGAAAACTGCACCCCTGTCATAATTTTTGTATTGGATTTCTTCGCCCCCGATATTCCAAAGTTTGACCCGGAAAAAGGTACATATAATTCAGGTGTATTAGCGAGGCCTATCACCGCTGGGGGATTGGAAGGCGACTCTAGTTATTCTGGACCTCCGAAGAGCCTTTCACCTTGCTAGGTAACCTAGTTGTTCCTATATAGTCCTGTAAAGGATAGGAGTGACTAAAGGTGACCATCCCGCTATCCTGTGCCATATTACCGCTGCGGCGCAACTGTCTTGACGGGGACACCCGTCGTTTGTATTTCTGAGGGTGATATGCACTTTCTCTCTCCCTTCAAGAGCTACTACCAATAGGTGGCCTTACTGGGCTAGTCAGCATTCATTTTCGGTAACGTTGTAGCCCGGCCTATCAAGCAACTAGCTTGATCAACCATATCCAATAGAATTGGCTCACTCGATGCCTCCATTTTTTATACCTCAAGTAATGTGGGTTTGACTAAGAGATAATATGCAGAGGCACCGGTATTCCATGTGTGGATTATCTATTCCATTCGTAATCAAAGTGGTTTTATTAGAATTTTGCAGTTGCTTTTGCTGGATCCAAATATTGCTCTGTCAACAAGACTCTTTTTGGGCTAAAGTAAGCCCAGCGAGGAAGCATAAAGAGGAGGCAAGTGTGGCATGCCTGCAATGGACCTCATAAACCGGTGGACCGGAATTTCCCCTCAAAAAAAAATAAAAATCGTACCATACGACATTCCTACTCGGGGTATAACTACGGCGGCCTATCGGTACTATATCATACTTGAGTACTCTACGAGTCCAGGTATCATACTGTGTGTCAGGGAGTTGAAAGACTATTCTAAACATAGCACAGCGCTCTGCTCAGGGCTTAACGCATAATCGCACTGCTGGTAGCTTGCGACGAATGCCTAATGGATAGCCCTGAATTTTAGTAATGCCTTTTCCAACCCTTACTTGTCCTAACACATTCCCCTCTTCAGGCTATTAATGCAGTTTATCAAATACTCACACCAAAGAAGAAGCGCGGCTCCATAGGGCTGCCCCCGCTGCAACTAAAGGTGCATACCGGCAGGCGTTTTGTCTCAGCGAATAGCCGTATTGTACAACGGCGCTATATTTAGCTACAATTCCGCTTTCATCTTGAGCTACGGTAACCCCCCACCGGATATCGGCCATCTGGAAAAAGAGGCCAAAATCGATCATGGACTTCAGGTCCATTCTTGGTGTTAAAGCGCCGTGGTGGTGGTTTTGGGGAACCGTGCCCTGTAGTCGGTACCCTATCACGAAATCGGGTCGGGAGATATAATAGCATTGGGATCATGAAGGCCGCTGGGGGGCTAGGGCAGCGCTACAGAAGATTAGGGTCACTGGCGCATGTAAAGCAGAGCATGAATTGCACCTTCCCAAACCAAAGAAAATAAGGATATGAGGGGTCTTATGAAGCTTAATTAAGGGACCTAGGCAGCCGTGCTGTGATGTACTATACCTGTACCATTTGTTCATTGAACCCCGGGTCCTCCCCGTGATTCGATACCGGCAGATGACATAAGAATTCTTGGGTTAAAAGTACCGGCAAGTTACTGCACAGCCTCAGGAACAAACGGCGAACTTTTCTAGAACAAAGAATCCAGAGCCGTCCACCACGAACAGCTGCGCAAGATCTATTTGTGTGTGTTTGTGCACAAGGACAAGTCTCTGGTGGTGGGTGCCTGTCATGCCTTTTGTGCTCCAATTCCGTTTCAGCACGTCCCACCTTGCCGGGTTGGGTTGGGCTGAAAGAGGGGAACGCCTTGAGAGACGCCTAGCGAACAGAAAAGAGAGATGCCAATCCAGGATGTTGCTGGATGGGCTAGCCTAACCTCCAGTGCATCTCAACCCAAGTACTGCAGGCTGATAGGATCCCAGGTTGTAATACGGTACCTGTCCTATCGGAGAGAGAGCGATTTCTAATTATGTGGTACCGGTATTTGCGAGAATCCGAAAGAGGCGCTGTATGGTACTTTCTAGCGGTAGTGAGGTGTGATTTCGGGTTCTTCTTCTCGCTCTCTTCCCATACTCGATCCAGCCCCGCCCCTGCACAATGGAGCACTGTGGACCGATGGGATGCCCCGCGGCAGTGCGATAGGAGCCCAGTAGAAACAGTGAAAAGAAAGAAGTGGAACGTCACTGATTTTTATCGCTACTGGTAGATTGTCATACACAATTCTATTGCGAGGGGTGAGAGTACCGTAGCGAGCGGTTGTGAGCCACTGATAATAATAGAACGGTTTTGGTAGGAAGGGGAGGGGTGTTTAAGCAGGCCTAATGAGCGCCAGCCCACCACCCCCCCCCACCTTCCTACAGGGAACTGTGGTGTGTGTGTGAGAGAGAGGGAGAGGAAGTGAGGGGGATTACTCGAGTAGAGGGGAGAAGCCAGTACTGTACCGGTACCGTGCGAGTGCTCGAGTAGTCTACCGTAAGAAGCCGTAAGAGTAAGAAAGGCTATTATACAGGTATGATATGTAAGAATCGAGGACAAAGTATCAAGAGAAAGCGGGCAGTCATCCCCACACTTGGGATGGAAGCGGAATCAGTGAAATGGAATGAAATGAATCAATGCGGTAATATTATGTTGTATTAGTGTTCGCTGTATTATATCTCGAGCACATCCTAGGCGCCTCAGGTGCAGCAAATTCTTTTGTTAGAGTGGAAGAGAAATTTCCCCCATCGCCCTTGTTGACTTGACTGTAGACTGAATCCACTTTTCGTCTTCACTCGCTGCTGTTGGCTCGTGATAAACACCCCACCATCAGCACCATAATCGCCCATCATCGTTGCTCACCAAACAAAACTTCACAACTTACACCCCCCCCTCTTC
>QOVD01002237.1:0-13162 GCA_003521225.1 Tuber microsphaerosporum
ACCGAGCCTCCCACGCCTGCTCGTCCCACCCCAGGACCCAGTGGCCTCCTCCCCAAGGGGGTCCGGCTGTCCTTCTCCTCCTCTTCGAATCAGGGCGGTGCCCACTAATGCGGGAAAACGCCGCAAAGTCATTATCCAAGACCAAAATCACCTTTATACAGCACAACCTCCTGGGGAGTTGGAAAGTGTTCCTCGCCCTGTTTAGTAGCTTCACAGAGCCAGATTCCCCCGTCGATATTGTTGCGGTCCAAGACCCTCCCGTTAAGTTTGGCCGCCTTCCTTCCTTTTCTGGTTTTAAAGTTTTTTCTCCTACCTCCCCTGAGACAGTTAGACCAAGGGTGGCCACTTATCTTTCTTCTTCGTTCTTGGAAAGAGCTTCTGTCCTGCCGGTAATCTCTGGCTCTGATAGTTATTTTTCCCTTGATTTGTTTTTGGATTCCCCCCAAAAGGCTCTGCCAATAGGTGGAGGGTCTCGAATTGTTATAATAATTTTTTCGCTCGGGGGGCGCCACTTTTGTTCCCTCCTCCACAGTTTTTAAAAAATAAAATTTTCCGGTTCTTGTACTTGGTGACTTTAATATTCATCACCCCACTGCAGACTCCCTCAGGCACTTCAACCAGTCTGAAATGTCACGATCCTCCCCCTTCTTTGATCTAGTGGCTTTCTCGGACTTCTCCCTCTTGAATGTCTCTGGGGTATTTACTAGATTTTCCTTTGATGCCCATGCCAGACCTGGCGTCCTAGATCTTTCATTTGCAAATCTTTCCCTTTCAAGACTGGTTAAGGCGGAGTGGTCTACCCCCCTCCCCTCAACTGGCTCAGATCATGTTCCCTGTTTAGTTTCATTTGATTTCACCCCCTTTCGGCCCGCTCCGCCAAAACCTAACTGGATAAGACTGGACTGGGACGGCGCGTCCACCATCCTAGAAAAAATCCAGGTCACCATACCCAGCCCTGTCCCGACGGTAGAACAGCTCGACAACTGGTTCGATTCCAACTTTGCAAGAGGCCAGGAGGCCCTTCGCACAAACGTTCCCTTTTCCCGACTCTCTCCCATGGCCAAACCTTGGTTGTCCCCCCTTCTGTCCTCCATCAGAAGAGCCTACCAGACCGCGTCCAGGCGGGCCCGGAAGGCCAGCCTGGTCGATAACCCCGTCCCCCCAGCTGAAGCCCGGACTGTCAAGACCGCCTACTTCAAGGCCATTCAGCAGGCCAAGAAGAAACACTGGGACTCCTTCCTCACCAGCACCAACGCTCACTTGGTGTGGCATGCAAGACGTGCCCTTTGCGGAACACCCGCGGTCAGATTCCCCTCTTTCCCTGGAGCCGACTCTCCGGCACAGATCAATTAAGCTCTCCTAAACCACTTTTTCCCTCCAAGGCCCGCTCCGGTATACCCCCGGTTCGCCAAATTAGAGCCTGACGCCCCCCCGATTACCAAGGAGGAGGTAAACACGGCGCTCAATGCCTGCTCCCACTCGTCGGCCGCAGGCCCAGACACGATCCCCTACTCGGTTTGGAAAAAGGTTCACTCTAAGTACCCGCTCCTTATCCCCGCCCTGTTGTCACCACTACTGGCGCATGGCCACCTCCCTGTCTCCCTCAACGAAGCCGACGGTCTGATCCTGGACAAGCCTGGCAAAGGCTTCCTACGAATCCCGGGCCTCCTTCCGAGTGATTGTTCTACTCAAAACCTTCTCCAAAATCCTCGAAAGGATTGTATGTTCAAGACTCTGCAAACTAGCCCGCTCCCTAGGTCTCATACACAGGGATCAGTGCAGATCCCTCCCTGGTATATCCACGTTCGATGCAGCAGCTACCCCCGCACACAAGGTCTGGGCATTGCAAGCAGATCGGCGCTACAAGGCCTCCACCCTCTTCCTGGATATCAACGGGTGTTTCGACAATGTCGACTCTGCGGTCCTCTCCTCCCAACTACAGTTACTCAGAACCCCCATTTATTTGGTAAAATGGGTCTCGTCTTTTCTTGATGGGAGGCAATGCCGCCTGCTCTTCCAAGGGTCCCCTCGGACGTCCCTCCCGGTCTCAGTCAGTACTCCCCAAGGGTCACCCCTCTCGCCTCTCCTCTTCGTGATTTATGTCTCCTCAATGCATCTTTCTATTCCCCGCGGTCTGGTCCTCTCATACGTGGATGACTTCGCCATTACAGTCTCCTCCCCCTCCTACGGGGAAAACCTCGCCCTCCTGGCAGGCCACTATCGGACGCTCTCCGCTATAGGAACCAAACTAGGATTCCCCTTCTCGATTCCTAAAACAGAACTCATTCACTGGCTTACCCCACTGCAATGGGGCCCCGTTTCCCAATCTCCCGTGATCCTCGCCGGTTGCTCCTTCTGCCCCGCGTCCTCTCTTAGGTGGCTAGGATACTGGTTCACACCTACCCTGTCCACCTCGCCTTACTTCAATAAAAGGCTCTCCTTGGCAAAAGGTGCCTTGGTGGTTATCCGGTCATTCGGCTCGCCTGCCAAAGGTATCCCACCTTTTCTGTCTCACCGCCTGGCTATGGCCGTAATCCGCCCAGTGCTCCTTTATGGGGCTGACCTCTTCGTCCCCGGCTCGAAAATGTTGGACAAGATGGAGGTGTTCAGGAGAAAGGTGCAGAGGTGGTCCACCTCATGCTTCTCCTCCACCCCTACAGGCATCCTAGCTATCGAATCATGTCTTCCCCCTGTCTCCCTTCTCGCCGCCCATCAACGCTGGCTAGCAAGTCTGCGAATCGCATGTCTTCCTCCCTCTGCCAACCCTGCAACCGCCAGACTACATCCTTCTTGGCCTATCCTAGACGACTGGAGCACTCTCACCTCCGCCCGCCAGTATGCCACCAGGCTACCGCCGAACTACCTCCCACTCAACTGGGCCACTGCACCGACCAGGTGCAGGAGGTACCTTCCCCTCGACTCGATTGTTCATGACGCTTTCACGGCGCTCAACTCCCCTGCTTTCTTCCCGGTGATCAGGACTGACCTTTTGGACACGGTCGCTCACCTCCCAGACACCCTTTTGATGTCCAAGGCCAACAAACGACTCAAAATGGTCCTCAGACGATCCCTCCTTTCCTACTGGAAAGTGAGATTTGCCCCTCCTACCTACTATACCTTTGCCCCTTCCCTCTCGCCCCATCCCTTCCAGGGTCTTCCCCGCTTTGTCGCAGAAAGGTTACACCAGATGAGGTCCGGTAAGAGCTACCTTGCGGGTCATCCCTCTTGGTACAACCATGACGGTCCCACCCTATGTCCCCTACTGTGGGACTGGAGTGGAAGAACTTCAACACGCCATTCTGTCCTGCCCCTCGAGATCGGAAGCCCGCTCCCTTTTCTTCCCAAGGGATCTGTCGCTTGACTCCCTATCACCGTTGTGGGACTCGGCCTCTCTCCTAAAAGGCCTGGCCGGCTACGTCCTCTCCACCGCCACAGGCTTCCCTCCCGGCATGCCTCCCTACCCGGTCCCACCACCGCCGGTTGTCCCATCCGTCACTTCCCCGGCGCCCACCAATAGGGGTCCGCGACCGAACCTATTTCCCTCCAGTAACCTCTTAGAGGGTATCACAGACACAAGAGCCCGAGCGTTGATGATATGTAATGCCCCGGTACTTCCTTAGTTTTTTAGTGTTTTTTGGTATGAAAGCGTTATGTTATGATTTTGTTAGCTGTGAAGCTTTGGTTAACTGCAGTCTACTTGTTTTTGTTACTTTTATCAAGCGCGTATGGGTTTGATGCGATGGAGGTTTTGTTTTGCTTGGGTTTTGTTTATTATGGTTTATGTTGTGTGATTGTGGGTTTTGTTTTGGCCATATCTGATGATGCATGTCATTTCTTGTACCTTAAAACAACGAATATATGATATAAAAACAAAACAAAAAAAGAAAACAAAAAAAGAAAAAACAAAAGAAAAAAAAAAAAAAAAAAAAAAAAAAAAAAAAAAAAAAAAAAAAAAAAAAAAAAAAAAAAAAAAAAAAAAAAAAAAAAAAAAAAAAAACCGACAAGTATTTAGTTCCTCACGCAACCATCTAAGTACTTTCTTATACTATCAATTCAAGTGATCTTTACTATTACGATTCCTGGCGAATAAAGAGAAGTGTCTCTTAGCGAATTCTTGACTACACGATAGGAGCAAGTGTGTTCGGCTATCAAAGTAGTGCACGAGAAATCTCGAAGTTGTTAGCTGCTGCAAGTATCGCCAGGAGGGAAGGATCGTTACAAACAAGAACCCGAATAGTCGGGAAACGAATAAAGTCCCCAGTAAGAGATGGTCTGAGTGACAGACCCGAACGGAAACCCCTCATTTTGGCAAACTACTACGCGGCACTCAACTCCACGGAAACACTCGAAAACGAAAACGATCATATTATGGTGAAGGTCAGACTTCACGGAAAAAAGGAAAGGGTCACGATCAACCCAATGATCCACTCGGGAGCAACAGAAGACTTTATTGACCAGGTGATATGTGAGAAGCACGGAATCCCGACAACACGAGCTCAGAAACCCAGAGAAATTTACCTAGCAAATGGGAAGCCAAGCAGCATGGGGCCAGTCACCCATGTTGTGAAAGTACCTATGGACATCAATAGCCATAGGGAATTAGCAACTCTCCTAGTGGCGAATTTGCAAAACCATGAGGTCATCTTGGGAATACCATGGTTACGAACGCATAATCCGACTATCGATTGGAACGATAAGAAGATTACTTTCAACAGCGAACAATGCACAACATGGTGTTTGAACAGCCCACCTGTTGCGTATGCTGTACCGGAAGCAGAAGCCCTCGAAGAAAACTTGGTCACCAAGTTATCTGAAGTTCAAGCCAGCATTGACAAGCGTGTCAAGGTCAAACGATTGACCAAAGAAGCGAGAATGCCTACGAAGGGATCGGTTAAGGCAGCAGGAAGCCACCTGTACGCAAACGAAGATATCAACATACCAGCCCAGGGGCAGGTAACGATCGGAACGGGAATAGCCATTGGGCTACCTCACAACACGTATGGACGAATCGCTCCGCGCAGTGGTCTCGCAGTCAAGCACAGACTCAGCACCAATGCGGGAGTTATAGACGCCGATTATACGGGAGAAGTGAAGGTAGTAATGGTCAACCAAGGAACTACCAAGTATACAGTACGAAAAGGAGATCGAATCGCACAATTGATCATTGAAAAGATCAACAATGGAGAGCTATACAAAGTAGCCTCACTGGACGAAACCGAGAGAAGCGACCCCGGCTTCAGCAGTACAGAAACTAAGGAAGACACTAGCCAAAAAGCTAGTATGTCAAAACCAAGGATCGAGATAAGTGAAATCTCGGCTAAAGCATTCGGCCACTTCTATCGGAAAGGAGAAACCACCGGAATCATGAAAAGAAGCTGGATCGAGAATGAAATTAGACTGGAAGCAGTCAATATCAGCACGGAATTGGCAATTCGGAACAAGAAAGCCAATGAACAAAAGGAACTAGAAGAAATAGTTCCGAAGGAATACCATTACCTAATGGACGTCTTTGAAAAAGAAGAAAAAACTGGACTACCGCCACACCGACCAGGAGTTGACCTGGAAATCAACCTGAAAGACGGAGAGAAAGTCCCAACGAAGAAGATATATCGATTATGCGCAGACGAACTGGACGAATTACGACGATATATCAATCAGAACTTAGGAAGAGGATGGATACGGGAAGTATGGACAGACCTAGCGTCGCCTATACTATTCGTCAAAAAAAAGGATGGAAAGCTTCGACTATGCTTGGATTATCGAGGACTGAACGACGTCACAAAAAAGGATCGATATCCACTACCACTCATTAGCGAAGCATTGGACCGGCTTAACACCGCCAAATACTTCACGAAACTCAACATTAAGGACGCATACCACAACGTCAGAATCAAAGAAGGGGACGAATGGAAGACAACTTTCTCAAGCAAATTGGGAACGTACGAATACCTGGTAATACCCTTTGGGCTAACCAATGCACCGGCGGACTTCCAAAGATGGATCAACAACACGGTCAGAAGATATATCGATATCTGCTGTATAGTATATCTGGACGATGTCCTGATATACTCAAACACTTTGGAACAACACCGGAAGGATGTCGCCAATATACTGGCAGACGTATACAAATCAGGAATGAAGGTTAAACCTTCCAAATGCGAATTCCACAAGAAGGAAGTGGAATACCTCGGATTTATTATCAACGAGAACGGTATCAAAACGGATCCCATCAAAACAAAAGCAATATGGGAATGGACGGCGCCAACAAAAGTTAAGGAAGTGCAATGCTTCCTCGGATTTTGCAACTTGTATCGGCGGTTTATAGAAGGATTTAGCAGGACGAGCAAACCCCTCTACTGGCTTACCGAAAAAGCCGTTAAATGGGAATGGGGGAATATCGAACAAGCAGCATTCGAGGAACTACAAAGGAAACTCACCACGTCACCGGTCCTGGTCTATTACGACCCCGACCTACCAACAATGATTGAAACAGACGCATCAAAATACGTCTGCTCCAGAATCCTATCACCACAAGGACCAGACGGAAGATGGAGACCGGTCGCATTCTGATCCAAGACAATGAAGGATGCGGAGATCAACTACGACGTCCACGACAAGGAATTATTAGCGGTCATACAAGCCCTAGAGGAATGGAGAAGATACGTCAAAGGATGCCGACATACAGTACGAGTCATGACGGACCAGAAGAAGCTGGTTACCTTCATGACATCATAAAACCTCAGCGACCGGCAAAAACGATGGGAACTACGAATACATCAGTTCGACTTCAAGATATACTACCAACCAGGGAAAGAAAACGGAAAGGCCGATGCACTCACCCGAAGAGCTGGAGACCTACCGACGGCAGGAGACCCAAGGCTCATCAACACCCCTCAAATACTACTTCCAAAGGAACAGTATTGGGAGGAAATCAACGAACTGGAACTAGTGGAATTCCAGGACATGGACAAAGGAAAAATTCAGGAAGCAAGCAAAAAGGACGAATACATACGACAAATCAAGGAAGTATTGGACAAAGGAGAAAAAGAGATGAAAGGGGTAGCACTCGGGCTATGCCAATGGAAGGACGAATACCTATGGTACCAAGGAAAGATATGGATACCAGACGACGAAGGGCTGAAGACCACCCTTATCTACGATCACTACGATGTCCCCCAGGCAGGGCACGGAGGAACAGCGAAAACTATCGAACTCATATGCCGCAAATACTATTGGCCAAATATGAGGGAAACGATTAAACGATATGTTAAGAATTGCGACACCTGTCAGCGGAAAAAAGTGGTCCGACACGCACCCTACGGATTATTACAACCAAACGAGGCACCTGATCGACCATGGAAGTCAATAGCCATGGATTTCATCATGGATCTGCCAATAGCGAACGATTATGACACCATTTTGGTAGTTATAGATCGTCTGACCAAAATGAGTCATTTTATACCATGCCGAAAGGATCTAGACGCGCGGCAGTTCGCAAATCTATTTCTACGAGAAATAGTTCGACTACATGGAATTCCATGAGATATCATCACGGATCGAGGCACACTATTCACATCAGACTTGTGGAAAGACACCACGATGAAAATGGGAATCGAAAGACGACTCAGCACAGCCTTTCATCCGCAGACGGACGGACAGACAGAACGGACCAATGCCATATTGGAACAATATCTACGGGCCTATATCAATTACCAACAGGAAGATTGGTATGAGGCATTATCACTAGCAGAATTTGCATACAACAGCGGATATCAAGAAACGATCAAAATGACACCATTTTATGCAAACTACGGAATCAACCCCGAATACGAAACAATTGGTTATCTGATGAAAACAAAGAAAATCTCAACGCAAGATATGAGGGAATTACACGACACACTACGAAGCGAGATGGTGGGAGCACAATTACGACAAAAAGAATATTACGATCAACACCGAAAACCCGATCCGAATCTGAAATCAGGAGATAGAGTCTGGTTGTTGCCACGCAACATCAAGACCACGAGACCATCGAAGAAACTAGACTACAAGAAAATCGGGCCATTCAAGATAGTGGCAAAGCTTGGCAGCAGCGCTTATAAGCTGGCTCTGCCACCCTCGATGAAGATACACGACACATTCCACATCTCACTTCTCGAACCATACGAAGACAACAGATTCCCCTCACAAATGCGAACTCCTCCTCCGCCTATTGAGATAGACGGAAAAAACGAATACGAACTCGAAGAAATTATCAACTCTCGAATATATCGAAACCACTTGCAATATCGAGCTAAGTGGACGGGATATTCGCCAGAACACGACAAAACCTGGTACCCCGCAGAAAACTTCAAAAATGCCGAGCTCGCAGTTCAACGATTCCACTCCCGCTACCCAAGAAAGCCAAGAATGGGTACAAGTGGAGTCCCCACAACCGACCGTCGCACCATTGAAGGCCAAAGAAGGATGGGGTGATTACGGCAATCGCAGCTTCGGCCCATTCCCGCCTACTAGCCCACCATACTCGGGGCCACCAGAATCAGAGCTCGATGCCGATCAGCTCAAGGCAAAGCAGAACATGGAAAGAAACAAGCATATCAGCCTATCATGGACGGGCTGTTATGACGACGAATGCCAAATCCACATCGGCGAAAAACTGGGAGGGAATTGGCTTCCTCGAAAACCAAGAAGACATAGTACCGGTCAAACGGTACCCTACGAAACGCCGCACGAATCGGCAACAACTCCTCCCCCTCCTTCTCCTCCTCCGACCAGACCTAAGCGAAGGTCACATGCGGAGATATACACTTGGGAAAAGTGTTTTAAAGACACTTGTCGTACCCACAAGAACGACAAAATTCAAGCAGGATACTATCCCAGACCAGGAGGGGCTCAAGCACCGTTGAGCAGGGAACATGAAATAACGAGGAGAGGAAGACAAGCCGTGAGGATACGGCTTGAGGGGGAGAGGAGCATGAATGAAGAGGAGGAGAGAGGAAGAAGGGAAGAAACGGTTCCGGACGTCGACAGCCTACACAAGCAGATCGACGGCCTACTAAGGCGAAACAAACACCTCGAGAACATGATACGACTACAAGACAAGACCAGCAGCAATCAGCAGAAAATGATTGCGGATCAATTGAGGTCGCTCGAGGTCGCTAACACCATGCTAGGAATGGTGAGAACGTCATGGAGGAACGAAGAGAGTATCAAGAGACGATTAATGAGGCAAGTTAAACGCCTTGGAAATCAAATGTTGGATATTGGGAAATAAGCATCGAGGGACCGATGCTAGGGGAGAAGGGAGCTAATGTCACAAACTGACTAAGCGAGGAATATGGTTTTACATGAGTCATGGTTACGAGTCATAGGTTTGTGATTTGTTTCACATGACTCGCACTTGCGATGTCATCGTTATAATGTTATTGGTTGATGTTTTTCACATGACTACGATTGTGCTCATATGATTTATGAACTTTCGCACATGACTCACATTACAAGTCATGGGTTTCACTCATGTGACGCGAGTTGCACACATGACTTGTTATTTGGATTATGATTGGTTTAGGTATGTTGCGCAGTTGACTTGTTAGAAGTCAGCTGATGGATTTCGCACATGACTCGCTAAGAGTTATGAGATCGTGTGACTCAAGGGTATGAGTCACCAGGGTTAGGGTTGTGGGAGGAACGCCTATATAAAGGGGCCGTGACCGACTAGTAGTTAGCGTTACCTCGCTGGTCACCCCTCCTGGTACAACAAGGACGACCCTACTCTGTGCCCGCATTGCGAAAGCAATGTGGAAGACTTCCAACACGCCATCCTGTCCTGCCCATCGAGATCGGAAGCGCGCTCCCTTTTCCTCCCAAGGGATGCTTCGCTGGACTCCCCGTCCCCCCTCTGGGGCTCCGCATCTCTACTCAAGGGCCTCTGCGGCTACATTCTCTCCACTGCCACGGGTTTCCCGCCAGACATGCCACCCTACTCAGTACTGCCCCCACCGGTGGTCCCATCCGTCACCCCGCCGGCCCCCCCCAGCAAAGGGCCCAGGCCGAGACTATTCCCAGCCAGCAACCTCCTAGAGGGTATCACAGACACACGCGCTAGGGCCTTAATGATTTGTAACGCCCCGATCGCTCCTTAGTTTCATGAATTTGAGGGGTTTCTACTTGTGAATTTATGTATGTTTTGTTTGTTAAGATTGTATTTTAATGCGTGTACGTTGTTTTTGTTAATTGTTTCGACTGCGATTGGGTTCGTCGCTTTGGAGAACCTGTTATTGTTTTGGGTTTTGTTTGATTTTGATTTTGTTTTTTGATTGTGGGTTTTGTTTTGGCCATATCTGATGATGCACACTATTTCTTGTACCTTAAAACAACGAATATATGATATAAAAAAAAAGTAAAAAAAAAAAAAAAAGAAAAAGTAAAAAAAGAAAAAAGAACCGACGAGTAGTTAGCACGAACGATCTCCTCTGCACCTCCGGCAATTGAAATTTCAACACCATGAAATATAATCGTCAACTCCACCCCCTCCCTCTCCTCTCCTGTGATGGCCTCGCTGCCTAGGAGGGTGACGACACTACCTTCTTCTTCTTTTATTATGGCCTCGCCTTGAGAAAGGGTTGTCCTAGAAGTTGTTTGAAGGCTCCTCTCATCCACCCCCTCGTCTCACGGTCGCAAGCCTCGCTTAGCGGTCGCCCCAGTCGGCTTTACTCTTTTCTACGTTTACGGTCGGCGTTACGGTGTCCGGACCTTGGTGAAAGTACGCCCTCAGTTCTATGGCTTGTCCCTCGCTGGGGAAAGCTTCGGTCAGTAACTTCGTGGTACTCGCTGTCGTTCTCTCAGTCCGAAATCTCTGGAGCATGGCCTGTTTGTCGGTTGTTTCTAGCGAGTGGTTTGCCTTCCACCCCCCCTTCTCGACCTATCATCTCGTCCCGTGGCCCGGTTACAGCCTACCCCTTGTTCCTCCCTCGCCCTCGCTTACATGGTCGGCTTGGATCATTCCTTCAGCTGGCATCCCCTCTGCCTGGTGGCTTCACTCGCCCCCGCGTCTGCCCACGGTCGCACTCCTCGGTTACGACTGTTCATGGTATTGCACTACCTCCTTGAACGACTTTCAACCTTGGTATGATATAATTTTTGCTGGCTTCTTTCGTGTTATGATTGCGCCTCGTTTTCGCCTCAAGGGTGATGGCCGGCCCCCTTCTCTGATCGTTAGTGTAGTGTTTACTCTATGTCTCGGTTGGGTTTTCTTTCTCCTGGGTTGCTCTTGTTTGTCTTTCCTTTCACTTTGTATTCGTCAGACGTTTCATTCCTTGATTCGCGGCACAGGTGGTGTTCTTTTTGTCAGGGGGTAGGAGTTTATGGCAAGTGGTTTTCCTGTTGTTTCCTGCTTGTAGGGTTTTGGGGATTTACTTTGTCGTCCGCTTCGGCTAGCTGATGTTGTTTTTCTCTTTTGTCTGCGAGATCGTGCCGTTGGGCCCGTACCAGAGGGTCTTGGGATGATGGCTTTTTCCAGTGGCGCCAGGTTGGATCGTGAGGTTTTTTTCGGCCATATCTGATGAGGCATACGGTTTTTGTACCTCGGTAGCTGTAAAACAAATATGCTTGATATAAAAAAAAATAAAAAAAAACCGACGAGTAGTTAGTTCGGATGGCCCCAAACTTCGTTCAGGTCGCTCTGCACAGACTTCATTTTGAACTCCTCCCCGACTCCAACGATGGACTTTTCCCCTTCCTGCTAGAGTCTATCCATAACGCCAACGGCTTTCACATACATTCCTCCCGGTTCCTCAACCCCGAACCTGTCTCCAGGGCTTCAAAAAAAGCAACCTCCGTTATCGTTACGATCCACCCAGATCACCGCGACGATTTCCTTAAGCCCTTCTATCTTCTCGGCCAGCTGTGCAGACCAGAGAAGGCCTTCCGAATGTCCCCCCTCGGCATTTGCTCGAACTGGTCATCCTTCGGCCACCCTGTCCCTCTCTACAAAGCAACCCACCCAACTTGTCCCCTCTGCTCCCTTCACCATATCAGGAAGGATCACAGGTGTCAGAACCCGTCTTGCCCAAAAGAGGGTAATTTCAAAGTGGTTCCCGGTTGCTGCCTGTTAGGGGTAGCCGATAGCGCAACTATAATATCGGACTAGGCCTGTGTAGGTATCTTCGGAGATTTGTCTAAGAAGGCTCGTAGATAACTACCTCTTGTAAGAAGTAATTGAGGTAAGATAAAAGATAATTGCGTAAGTATAAGATTTGTAGCGTAATAACTTTTTATATTGATAAGATCTCTTCTCCGGTGCTTGATGATTTCTTGTAGCAAGGGAGGCACTTCGATATTTATATTCTGCGTCTGAGTGTTCGCGGGCTAACTAATAACTACTAACTAAAAAGTGCGAACACTCTCTGACCCTGACAACTGTTCGACTACTTGCTTAGCATTATGAAGACATACACTATTCATCTAAGCGTGAGGGTGTGTCATTCACCTCAACGATAGGCATGCAGAGTTCTCGTAGCCCAATAGGTGCTAGCGCTATAACTTTCTTCACCGAGCCATGTAAGGAGTGGCCAACTTCTTGGTCGTCAGACCATTCAATGCGTACAAGTTCTTAGGCTGCATACGCATCAGGTTTCGGGATGACTCTTGCTTGCAATCGCACCAATGGCTAATTGCGCGCAATGCCTCTCCCTTACTGACTAGCTCTGAGTGGGACTGTTGGTCTCCACTATGCGTACTAGGGTCTAATTTCCTCATGGAAAGATTTCGCCTAAGCGTCCACTCTTTTGTTTCCCTCAGCTCTCTTAACTTTGAAGGCCTATAACTTCATGCGACGTCGGCCGATTTGGTCCGAACCACTTGCATAATTTTCTCTAGGTTCTCTTCTCATATATGCTGCGAACAACATCCGGTCGGACGGACGGCTGCGACGTATATGGTGTTATTGCAAGTGGTCCCTGGAGGGACTTTCTTGAGTGCGAGTGCAACTACCACTGGTGCGGCAACGAACGTAGTGCTCCAACGTCGGGGCCACAGGGGTATGATGGCCGTATTTTTGAGGTCTGTGCGCAGGGGTCTGTGCGCTTCAGAGGTCTGTGCGCTGGATTCCAGTATTCCATACATGAGCTTCCAATGTCCCTAACACTGCCCCTCCTCCCCCCCC